>AYEL01088192.1:0-29965 GCA_000484575.1 Olivierus martensii
TATTTACGGTAATAATGCCAAAAGCTGTAGATAATAGCTAATTATATACTTGAAGAGTATCTACATATGGAAATTATTTTCATGTAGTTTACACCATTTACAGAAAACATTCTGGTTTCTAATAATGGCATTTTATTTTGGTTTAGTCTGAACAATCTCACAGTTGGGTAACTGTGGGCTATGAGTTAAACATCAATTGTAATATATTTATTTCTGCACATTTGAAGTTCATAGCAATTTTGAATTATATTTGGGTTTATTTGGATCATATTTTACCTAGCTAGGAAATTTCGGTAACCTTATAATACAGTAGAAAGATAGCTTCTTTAGCTTCTTGTTCATTATTAATGGAAACTTTGGTTTATGATTGGTAATAAAATGAATAATGTATAAGTATTCATACTATTAATGAAGATCAAATGTTTAATAGAACAAAATTACTTTATTATGTCACCAAATTTTCTCACCAGTTAATTTAATCATCATCAGAAAATAAATTGGAATGCCTGATTTGACAATAATTTTATTCATACTTTCTATTATTTTCTGTTAAACTGCAGTTTCTTATATTTTTAACAATAAATACGATTCAAATTGAAAATTTTAAAATCCTTATAATGTAATGAACTACATATATCTGGAAGCGATATCCATTAAATATATAATAAAAATTCAAGGCTTATATAAATTATATTATTAGAATAAATAGTAACTTGAAAAATGAAATTACTTAATGCTATTAGAAATGATAATAAAATTATATTTTGCTTTTTTTCTTAAATGTAGTAAATAAACTAGCACAAATTAGTTATAATCCTTCTCGTTTAAACTTAGGCAAATACGTTTTCACTAAAACACGTGACCACGACGTCACGTGAATTTTGTCCATTGTAGAACACAGCGTAGCTAGATAATACTAGCTTATCGGATAAAAGGGTGGATAAAGAGACCAATACTCGATAGTAATTCTTAAAAAAATGCTGATAGCTAATGACGCAGTTATATGGAATTTCTTAAATGCTTTTATGTTTTGTTTTTCCGAAAGATGTTTAAACCTATCAATATTAGAAAATATTAAAAGATTTTAGCAAATACCGGAGTTTAATAAATGTAAAAAAGAAATTATTATGTAGTATCTAGTTTATTCAAACTTAAAATATAAAATAAAGCGAAGTCAGAAAATTTATTTTTTAAATTTTAAAGCATCTTTTAGAACCTCAGATGAACACATCACCATATTGCACATTTGTCTGGAAAATGTTTAAACCGTTTATATTTTAATTGCATTGTTTAAAATTTAAACACAAACTAATATGTTGACCAAAGAAAAAAAAAAAATGTTTCTCCAAACAAGATTCGAACTCGGCTCCTCGGAACAGTAGGCAGACGCTCTACCGATGCTGCTATCAGTCTCTATCGCTTATTCTTGTCAGTTTAGAGCACGTGACGAGCACATCCCGCACGTATACTTCCCTCCCTATTCTCAGTCACAACAGACAAGTCCATTTGAAACTGCCTTGAATCTCGGTACAAGTACCTGACTTTACAATTGATCAACTTCCGGTGAGCTTAGCCCCTACGAGGTAGGTACAAAACTTTATGGAACCGACTGTACATTTATTTCTTCAAACTTCGAATATGATATCATCCAAGAGCGGATGTCAGTATTATCCGGATAAACATCGAAAATTAATAAACAGCCATTTCTTATTAAACATTATCCACGTATTTTTGATAAAGTGAACATTGTTAGTTCGGGCTTTACTCGTAACATATATACAGTATAAAATATGTCATATATTGAAATGCATGATATTTATTTAACTTTTAAAATTAAATATTTGACTGATGAAGAGAAAATACAGATAATTTATTTGTATAATTAAATTTTATAGCATTTTATAATTATATACGAAGTTATATTATTAAATTATATTAAGAGAGATTAAATAAAATAAAAAAAATTAAAAAAATATTTTATATTATAAATTATTCATCATATACTATTTATATCATAAAATATAATAAAAATTGTAAACATCTAAAAATATTCTAATAAGCACATATATCAATAATGTACTGTATATAATGTAAGACCAACGATGCCACACTCTATAATGTAAGAACTGTGTCCTGGTAGATCATATGGTGTAGTACTATCAGTGTTTTAGGATAATAATAGCTATAAATAGGTAATTATATGATTATAAATAATCAAATTCATTAAGCTTCATTTTAGATACGAAATTATTTTGCTGAATTTTTAGAAAGTAAATACAGGAAAACCTGTTCTAGGTGGCCAGCTTTCAACGGCTGAGATTGTGGCTGCCAAGCACAGGTTGTTAGGTAAAAGTTTCTTTTCAAAGTCATCAAAGTCTAAAATACAAAGTTTATGACACAGTTTCACATTGTTAATTAAATCTAATAAATCACTAATTAATGTCTGTTTTCAGGATTTATCACTTTAGAATGCTCAGCTGATAGATCTACAGTTCATCTGGCATTTCTGATCAAAACACGATTTGCTGGCCACCTAATAGATGTTGCACACAAGGATTAAACATCAAAGTCTAAAATACAAAGTTTATGACACAGCTTCACATTGTTAATTAAATCTAAGGAAATAAATCACTAATTAATGTCTGTTTTCGGGATTTATCACTTTAGAATGCTCAGCTGATAGATCTACAGTTCATCTGGCATTTCTGATCAAAACACGATTTGCTGGCCACCTAATAGATGTTGCACACAAGGTGCCAAAATTAAATATCATTGGCCATGGCCACGGAATACAGATGACTATTTTACAGAGTTTAAAAGTCCCACAATATGCTTGGGCGGATATTAATTAAGGGCCACGGCTTGCGTGTTGGCCACCAGCATAAGTTTTCCTGTACTGCATATCTTAATCTGCATTTTAAAATTTTCTATTATTATTATTTGTATACTGTAGTTTGTTTTAATTTATATTAACTTGTTATAAAAATTGAAGATAAAACATTTATAAATACTGCATTGTATATTTTGAACATGTTTAATATCTATAAAATAATCATTTAAAGTAGAGGTTATACGCGTAATTTGGTACTATATTTTAATCAATTAGTTATTTAAGTTTATTAAACCGTATTATCTAGTTTTATTAATATTAGAAGCGAATATGAATTATGAAACAAATATATTGTATTTAATATACAGATATTGGATCATTTATCAAATGTCCCGACGGTATGGAAATGCTCAGTAAACCAGCTATTCCAGAATATCGTAAGAATGTAGAATTCCTGCACGCTTTAATTCAATGTGACGATCGTTGTTGAGTGCAAATATTTCAGTAAGCCAAGTTCAAGCTTCTTTCTATCATCTAAAGAACCATTTAAAGCTAAAAAGTAATATACAAACACTTAATATGTAATATTTCTAGGCTATTGTCATAATTTGAGCAAGAAGTTGTACTTAAAATCTTAAGCTTGGATTTCACATCACCAAAATCTACTGCAGAAACAGACAACAGACGCCCAAATGTGATGTCACTTCCTGTTTGTAACGTACTGCTTCGCAAATTATGAGCAGAAAAGTAGAACAGACAAAATTTCAACTTTTAAATTTCTGCACGCTTGCTATTGTACTTTTATCCAATAGTGTGTCTCGCTTGGAGTGACGTCTTTTTGATGTTATGAGCTGAAATCTTAAAAATCAAAACGGCGGAAACAACAGATAAGTTGATCAACTTATTCGAAATAATATTTTTAGTCTCGAGAGCGAAGCTTTCGAATTAGTCGAATATGGAAACCGTATATCTCTCTATTTTGAAAGATATTTCTTATCCAAAATCTAGGACGACTTTTTCGTCTTTGTTTTAATTTCAACATTAATAAGGAGATTTTTTACCAAAGATTTTTGCAACTGTGTTAAAATCATTGTGTCGTCGTCCATTTTTGCTTGACTTTTTTAAACATCGCAAGAGGCCGCTGCAATATACAAAACTCGTAGATTTTAAAGTCTATGACAAAACTGTAGAGTCCCTAGATATACAGAGTAGCGTTTCCTCCGCCATTTTATAACCTCTGCCGATCGATAATCACAGTTAACTTTGTGAAAAGTAAACCATAATACTATATTTCTTTTCTAATTTATAAATACAAAATTAGAAAAAGAAATATAGTATTATGGTTTATTTTCCACAAAGTTATCCGCGATTATCGATCGGCAGAGGATGTAAAATGGCGGCGGAATGCGCTACTCTATATATCTAGGGACTCTACGAAACTGTTTCGAATTTATGCTGTAGTGGAAACAAAGTAGAGCAGAAGACAGACGACAGCAAGTTGTTCTGTTTCTGTTGTCTGTTTGCTGTTTCTGGTGATGTGAAATTGCTCAGAACATATTTTAATCAGTTTTAAGCTTTAAATTGTCATTAAATATATTTTAAATATATTTTTATCCTATTCTTGATTTACTTTTTTTGAATTTTCTTCTTAGAATGGCAAATTATTATTAAAATGTATATCGAATTTAATCTCAACACATTTAATGATATTGGCAAAAATCGAAAATTAAAAAACTTGCAATTTTTTGCAAATTTTAAAGTATAAATTAAATTATTATATATAAATTATGCATTTTTCAATTGATTAGCAAAATTTATTTACGGGTAGTTTTAACTGTTATTAATTAAATCAAGATACCTTAATTTCGAACGCAATTATTATTATTAATATTATTTTTTTGCAATTTTGCAATTTTTAAATGATATAGCAACTTTTGGGGAAGGTGTCCTAAATTCCGGAAAAACCTGTTATCTGGGAAATCTCAAATCCAGAGCATTCCAGATAAATAGTCTTATACATGTACAAAAGCAAAATAGGTGAAACGGAATATATTTAAATAATGATAATACAGGTATTATAATAGGAATAATTAATAACTATTAGGATAATTATGAATATTAATGATTTTAGTATTTTAATCTAAAATCATGTTTTATAAATACTTTAAAATTAATCTTTATAGATGTGATTATAATATAAATGGATATGCTCTATTACTTCAGGAAAATTATTATAAATTTAAAAATAAATAAGTATATTATTAATGAATTATTGTAATAATAAAATAATTTTATGCAATTTTTAACGGTAGTATTACATCATATTAATGTAACCAATCTATTTTGGTTAATTTATCATATCAGCTGATTGTTTATCAGCTGTAGTTTGATATAAAGCAATCAATATTTTGATTATAAATTCGTCAATTATAAAATTATCACACGAACAAATATCTTCAATAAGAATAACATTATAAAGTGCTATATTTGACGAAGAATTTATTTTTAAATCTCTTAGTGCTATTGTTTTTGCTTTCAATTTCTCATAAGCGACTCATTAATTTTTTTTAATATTCTTAATATTTGATATATAAGAAATTGTGTAATTAGAATGAATAATCTTACAACAACGGAAACGAGTATCAATGAATTAAAAAGAGAATTCTCTTGGAATGAAAACGAATTGAAAGAATTTCGAGAAATTGTTATTAGTAAGTATGTTTTTTTTTTTTCAATTCAATATATTAAGTATACTTTTTAGTACTTTATATAAACATTTATGAAAATTTGAACAATATACAGTTAAATTTATTTGAACATTGAAACTGAAATCATGATTTTCATAAGAGTACAAATCTTATTCAATTCAATATATTAAGTATACTTTTTTAGTACTTTATATAAACATTTATGAAAATTTGAACAATATAGTTAAATTTATTTGAACATTGAAACTGAAATCATGATTTTCATAAGAGTACAAATCTTAAAATTTGATTTGGAGAAAGAAACAATTTTTGTATAACATTTTCTTTATGATTTATGAAGAATATATTGTATTCTGGAGTGCATATTGATCACAATTAAGGTTAAATTATCATCATTTGTCTTATTTTGGAAAGAAATAATAAATTTTCGATATTTTTGTTATTTGTTGCAATGCTATTTTTTCAGAATGCACATGAAATAAAATTTCTTTTAATTGAAAAAACTATTTTTTTTTATTAACATATTTTTCAAATAATAAAAAGTGTTAATTATGAAAAAAAAAAATAAAATAGAATTTTAAATTTATAAGTCATAAGAAGCCGAATTTGCTTGGATGAAGCTTATCAATATACAAACTTATTGTTGTTTTGAATTTCCAAACGTCATATCTTCAAGATAAAGTTCATTAATCTATAAATATTATCTTAGAATGTTTATCATACATATTTATTATAAACAAGTACTGTATACAATAAAATTCATTATCGGGTTTGCACACTTCTTATAAAATTCTTATTAGTGGACTGCTGAATTCACATTCAAATAAATTTTATAATTCAATGCAATATTTTTAATTTTTACAATTTTTTCAAGAAAATATTTATATATTTAGATTTATTTTTACCATTAATTATTTCAACATTTTGAAATAGTTCATATATATATATATGAATATATACCAGTACAACTTATGAATTCCAAAATAACGTACTTTTTCTGGACTAGTATTGCAATGAATTTTAATGCCTTTATATTTTTTTGGGAAAAACATAGTATTAGAAATATTTTTCGTTGTAATAATATTGAATTTGAATATTTACATTTGATAGTATTAATAATTTATATAGTATAAAAATGTGGACTCATGCTTTTATGAAATTCATGACTTTAGTTATAGTGAGTAAGGCATGATTTTAATTAATTTTCAAAAGCAAACATAAGGCGCGTCCAAGTGGTAAGCAAAATGCTAACTTTGCTGATTTAGCGAAATGACAAGTAAGGCATGATTTTAATTAATTTTCAAAAGCAAACATAGTCATCATTTAAGCATAAATTCATATTATTTATTTAATTTGTGGAATAATTAATGTTGTATTCAAAATTTATCTCAACATTTCTGATAAGATAAATAACGCATATTTTTGAGGAGATAATTAGAAGTTTAAATTAAAACATATTACACTTCTTAGTCTATAATCAGAAGTTAAATCCTTTTTTCATTATCGTTCATCTATTTTAAGAAACTTTTGTTTTTATTCATAATAGGCCTTTATACAGTAAGACCCCGCTTAACGCTGTTTCAATATAATGCGGTTCTTTCGAATTCTATATTTATTATTGATTCACTTTGGTGCGGTTTTTCAAACTGTTATACTCACATAAATCCGAAATCGCACGAATTTGTTGCTTTAATACTCCTATGTCTTCTCACAGTGCGTTTGATATCAATGTAGTGTAGTATATACTAAAGTTTACTGCGGTCGCTGTTCATATTTATGATCGATCATCAAGAGTAAGCGTTTCTGAAGATGAGGAGCAGAAGGAACTTGCAACGGGTTTTCTCAAAATAAGTTTAACCACTATTACGGAAATTATGGATCAGTTATACAAAATGATAACTATTACGGAAATTATGGATCAGTTTATACAAAATGATCCAAATTAATAGAAGTTCAAAGGCAAGATGAAGTGTCATGGGTTACAATGTCTAGTTATTGACAGTGTCATGGATGAGATATCTCGGTATCGACAATTGCTTGCTGAAGGAAAGAGGAAAAGGCAAACGTTAGATGAATTCTTAACGAGAAAACAAAATGTGTCAAATGAGGAAGAACCTTCCTCATCACAAACAAATTATTTACTCGAATATTTTGATGTTAATGATTTACGAATACAAATCGACATTAGCAATTAAAAAATGCCTATAATTAATGCAATACAATAGTAATAATACATGTTATCTATAAATGCAAATCGATATTAGCAATAAAAAATGTCTATAATTAATATAATAAATATTAATAATACATGTTACAAAATAAAATAAAAAAATGATACATATATATTTTTATTCACTGTTCTGTTTCACCTATTTCATTATTTACGTGTTAAGATGACCTTGTTTAATGCTGTTTCGTTTAGCTCTCGATTTCTTTGGAACATATCCCCCCGCGTTAAACGGAGTCATACTGTATTGGTATACAGAACAAACATACAATAATTTTATTATTCTAAAATATAAACATAAGAAAAGTACAGTAATTGAGAATAATACTCAGCTAGATATTTTCCAATCTACGCTATTAAAATAATATATATAATTTATTTCATTCGTTTTACCGTAAACATTATCGAAATATTTATATTTTATATGATATACAAAATAGCATAATCACTATAGATCTATAATAATTGTTTTTATATAATTTACTTTGTATAAATTGTATCTATATCCGATATTTTTTGATAAAAAGAGAATTTGCTGATAATAATGAACATGACATTTGAATAATAAATATTTTTAAACTATTGTATTAGGATTTTAATTAGATATTATTTTGAAGAAATGAAAATTGTTTCTACATTATTACGTATTTTGCTATTACTAAATAGATTTCATGATGTTGTTTATATAATTTTATAAGCAATAGAAAAATAAAACTTTTTTCTAGTTTAAAACATATATGTTATCAAGTAGTTTATTAAAATAAATTTGAAATTTAGATGCCAATAACAGAAAAAAATTAAATTAAAAAGACAATGAAAATGTTAAAACTTTTTTGTATCTCATATATGATTATTATAAGATATATATCAGTAAATAGGCAACAATATCTATATGACAGAATTCAATCAACTAACATTACCAAGCATTTATCATATGACTTTGATGTTCCGTTTTTTTATTAAAAGTTTTTGTTTATAACTCTAATCGATTGCTGATATATTATCGATATATACTTTTTAAGTAAATTGAGACATATTGTTTAAGATATGACTTTGATGTTCCGGTTTTTTATTAAAAGTTTTTGTTTATAACTTTTATCGATTGCTGATATATTATCGATATATACTTTTTAAGTAAATTGAGACATATTGTTTATTCTTTAAAAAGTTATCAATATATTATATTATAGAAATAAATATAGAATAGGTTTTGAAATCAACCATAGCAAAATTATTAAACATTTATATAGAATTATTTAGCTTGAATTCTGACATCATCTTATAGACATTATATAATCCAACTTTTATTCCAATGATTAAACGGCTGGTTTTTAATTATTATGTACTGTATATAATAATTCCTGCAATATTTGAATTTCTCTGTCAACTATGGCAGCATAAGCTCTACAAAATGGGTAAAAGGTTTTAAAAATTCGGCAATATGTCCAAGATAATCGTGGGCATTGCGTTACCAGACATACTGAAAATTGCTCCGGATATTTGAGAATTTTGGAGTTAGGCGATAATGCTTACTTAATTCTTCAATTTTTTTTTTCGAATTTGAATACTACGGTGTCTTTCATTTACCGGGAAAAGTTCAATATTCAATGTTATTTAAGTTACATAGGTCAAACTGAATGGATCCTCTTTTAAAATTTAAAAATGATCGTAATCGATCTTAAGTGTCACCCGTTCTTAAAATCCCGACGTTAATACCGCATAATTACGCGTTTTAGAAATTATGGGATTCCCAATTTGACCTGAAGTCATGTAAGTTACTATTTATTTTGAAATTTTTTATTGTCCATTGTTAGTACTATATTGCTGCAGTAGATTCACAAAGTTCCAACATTAGTATCAATTAATTGCGCCTTTTATAACAAATTTTTTATAATATCGCGACAGAATTTGATAGATTGCGCCTAATCTAATCGTCGTCTTGCATCTCTTGCATGTTTCTCTCTATTCTTCTATTCGTTTATAGCAGCGGTTCCCAAACAATGAGACGCAGCCAAGAACGTTTTATAATAGACTGGATTGGTTGCTCAATCAGTAGATCAGTTGGTAGCTTGGCGATGTTTAGGTTGACTATTTTTGCAAACGTGCATTCAATTTTATAGTTAATTGACTTTGTCTTGATGAGATACGTCAGATCAAAACAAAGTCAATTAACTATAGAATACTCTCGTTATTCTAACATTGAGTAAGCGATCAAGTAGCGAATCCAGTCTATTATAAAATGTCCTTGGACGCATAAAAGTAGTATCGCCTGAAAGGTGGCAAGCAGGGACGGATTAGGACATATTTTCGGTTCTGGCATTATCCTGATAGCGGCCCACTAGTTAGACTTGGTATTTGGACACTTTGCTGCACGGATATATTGTCGCAAGGACATTTTGTCGTAAGATAGAGGAAAAAAAATAGACAGGAGTATTTCAAAAAAATTAAATAATTTTTTATAAATATTTTTGCAATACTCCTGTCTTTCTTTTATTTTTATATCTTAATGCCCTTGCGACGATATATCTGTGATATATATTAAATACATATTGTGGGGTTTCCGGACCCGGAAACGGAAATTCGGAATGGTCGAATCAACAGGCGTTGGGCCTCCAACGATTCTACCGGATATTGCGTGAGTAAGGAGGACTGTCAGAGGCAAATCAGCGGTTGGACTGAGAACAACATTGAACTTAAATTCAACAGCTTCTTTATTAAATTAACAGAGAGATTTCTATTTACAAGTGTTGAATACTGACAATGAGAGATAGATACCTGATACAATCTTCAATGCGGACGATCCACAAAGACGAACTTGGTACAAGTTTACACAGACAGTCTTTAGTCTCTTTTTAAAAAGTCTTTAGTCCAGTTGATAAACGGAAATAAACACAGCAAACGGTCGGTAGAAGAAAAATGAAAATTACTAACAAACTTCCCTCGAAATCTTCTTTTAGTATCCAACAGATTATACAAGTTGATAATACAGAAGATTATACAAATTAATACTCAATCAGAAGGAGAGACACGGAGCTGGAGGCAATAAACTAAACAGAGGTAAGACGCAGAACCAAAGGCGTCGACTTTCCTTGCCCTAGCTCTTTTATCCACCTAACTTCTTCCTCACCTTTCCCGGGGACGAGGTTGTTTTACATAACTTCCAGATGGTTCTAAACAGCTCAGGTGTCAAATCAGACTTTGTATTGACAACTGAACAAACCATCTTAAATTTATTACCACGAAAATAATAACAACGATATCGATTACATCCTGTTATTTCATTTCAACATCGTCATTACATTCTTCGACTTATCTGTATGACAACAAAAAGGGGGGTTTGCCGAACTCCACAATAGTATTTTTTACAAAACAAATTTTAAGGACAAAATAAAAATAATTATCTAAAGTATAAGTCTTTATTTATATGCAAATACTAAAATATTGATAAATTTGAATAAAAATGAATGAAGAAGAATCTGAAACAAATATACATTATATTGAAAGTGGAGTGCGTGACATAAAAAATCGGTTGATCGGTGCCGGCCCATATTGTTACGATAGCACTGGCCCTTCTGGCATTTGCCAGAACGCCGTTATGACCAGTCCGCCCCTGATGGCAAGTATGGCGGGAAGATTCAAAGACAATCAAGAATTTATATATTTTAAAAAATTCATATGCCAAAAATAAAAATCTTTTCCTATTTATTTTGTTATATATGATATAATATATTAATAAATAAATATATATGTATTACTATATTACTAACTACTATTGTTATAACTACTATTGTTGTAACTACTATTGTATATAACTACTGTTAAACTAACCTAAATGTTATTAGATTGATTTAACAGTGTATATTATAAAACGGAAGTTTACTGTTAAACTAACCTAAATGTTATTAGATTGATTTAACAGTGTATATTATAAAACGGAATCCTCGAAATGTTAACATATATTTATTCAAAAATATTATTACTTAATTTCAAAGCTATTTAAGCAATGTCAGGAAGCATTTTCTGCAAAATTTCCAAATCAGCTTTGTCTAGTAAATCTATTTGTGGGATTGTTTATCATTTTCATGTTTTTTGTGTATCATTTGAATCAGGAAGTGACAATGATTGCAAAGTAGTTACAATCATTGCTACTTTCTGTTTTGCGTTGGACTACTACAAACTAGTGTTGACCATCGAACATCAATGCTTAGAGGTCGATGTTTTATGAACATCGATGTTTTAGTATCGATGTTCGATATTTTTTCTGTTTATTTAATAGAATCGACGTTTGGATTAAGTAATAGTACATAATATTTTATAAGCGGAATTTTTACAATTGGTGATGATTTTATTTAATTTTTTAGTTTTGCATTTGGGAATCGAACAATCCATCTGGCAATATTGATTTAATGCTTATAATTGTCAGGTGAGACACTTTATTATCATCATTAATTAATATTCGAAACGCTTTCGGATTTATATTTAATTTCAAAGTATTTATACCTTTGTAGCGCAGTAAATGTACCTCCGAAAACCTTTCTGTGGCAATATTTTGCTAAAAATAAAAGTAATTCTGCAATTCAAAAGAACTGAAACTAGTGGTAATATCATGAATTTAAGGTTTATCTTAGACTTGCAGAACTTGCAGAAGGAAGAAGTGCTATCGAGAAACTGACGAAGCATCATCGTCATAACCTCTCCCAGGAAAACAAAGAAAAATTTCTGAGACGTTCAAAAGAACTGAAACTAGTGGTAATATCATGAATTTAAGGTTTATCTTAGACTTGCAGAAGGAAGAAGTGCTATCGAGAAACTGACGAAGCATCAGCGTCATAACCTCTCCCAGGAAAACAAAGAAAAATTTCTGAGACGTTTAGGAGCATTGAGAAGTTCAAATCAGATGAATCATCAGAAAATAAGGTAAATCAAGCTCTTATATTTATTGTGTGCAAAGACAATAAACTATTGAATATTTGGATGGTGAAGGTTTTCAATATTTTGTAAAGACAATAGCATCTTCGTACAAAATTCCTTCTCGACCAACGATTAAAAGATAAAGGCTTATTTATAGTCCGACGTAGCTAACGTTTGGTTAGCGGCGAGTCACGCTGCTTTCTAATTTGCTTGTTTATACTTGAACGTCGTTGTAGTCAAATCTGCGCATGCGAATAGTATCATCCATTCAAATATGGACGCTTATAAACGTCATTCGATAACAGCTATTTTATTATTAAATAAACTAAAGAAAAGAAAAAGAAATTTGTATGTTCGACCGATCTTTGAAAAAAGTAGAATTGGAGGAAATTTTGCAAATTGTAGATCAATAGCCATACGTGAACAATTAGCAGATTATTTTATATCAGCTGGAGCCTTGCCATGGCAGAACAATATTATATCACGAATATAATATCTTAATTTTATTCTGAAAAATTAAAATTTAAATGTGGAGTTACAACTTTTCTATCATTGTATAAGTAAAGTATTGCAATTATAATTTTCTATAAAAAATGTAATAACCATGTGACACGTATTTAAAACAAATAATAAACATATTAAAAATATTTGTATTTCTAGAAAACTATTGTATTATGCTTATTTTATTATGAATATCTCGTTATTAAATTAACAAATCGTACAAATAATAACATATTTGAAAATAAAAGCAAAAAAATAAAATTTTATTATTAAAATTTTCTTTTAAAATATAAACAATATGTTACAATCCAAACAAACATTTATATAATTTCATCATCATCTTGATATTTTAATATTAGATTTAAAATATCAATTTTTAGTTTTGTACTTGATACTCTTAATTTATCGATACTTTTTGTTATTGAATAACAAAACACCTCATTTTCTGTCATGTCCTTTTTTAGTAATTTTATTAATTCTTCTACTAAAGAACTGTTTTTTTTTTTCTTTTTGATGGTGGATTGCTTTCTTGGATATATAGATAGGTTTCATTTTCTAATAGGCTTGTAGGTGTTTCATTGCTTATACTATCTAAATCAATTGTTTTTTCATCTTTTGAATCGTTTTGTTTTGTAAGTGATGCATTTGTAGTGGTTCTAAAATGGAAAAAAAAATTTTTCAAAATAAATTAATCCTATGAACTAAAAATTAATTATAATTCAAACTGTTTAAATAAAATTATTTTGAAATAAGTTATTATTAAAAGTAAGGAATATATGAGTTATTTGCCAATATATTTCATTGCTTTGATTAATGTCCTTTGTTAATTTATCATATTTTGTGAAACCATTTTTTTATAAAAATTATGTATCTTCAGAGATATTCTTTTTTTAATTTGAAATTATGTATTTTAATACAAAAAGTATTGAATGATATATTTTTATATAACTAAAAATAATGAACTTAATGTTTTGGACAACAATAATCTTTATAAAATGACATTAATTCAAAAAATTCCCAAGATTTTTTGTACACTGTGGCATTTCCACTTCTTTGAGAAAACTCAATAATTTTCTTTTCTCTGACAAATCTGTCACGAAGGCGCTTACAGAGTTTCTGTGCCTCATAAACTGAAAATAGAGCGTATCCTTTATTTTTAGAATCATTTGCTTAAATAGGTTCGGATATATTTAACAGTAACATAAATATCAAAATTAAATACAAATGAAAACTTTAATTAATTAATTCCTTATAATCATTTTAATATAAGATTTAAAATTTACGAAACTATTTTATGGTTTGTAAAATGTGTAATAAATTTTATAGAAAGGTTACAATAAATTTAGACAATTATTTATTAATATATTTAAAAAACTAGATATTAATATAAAATATTATTCACCTGTTGAGAAGCCACATTTGTTTTGAATCTCATTACATGCGTTTTCTTTCCGTGTGTTGTCTCTATATTCTAAAAGTTTAGTGTTATATAAACAAGGACAATGCTTAATTGCTTCAATAAAAAGTTCAACATTGCTATTTGAACATTCCGCCATTTTATATCAGATCGCAAAGCATCATGGTATAACCATAACGTTAAACGCTTAATTGCTTCAATAAAAAGTTCAACGTTGCTATTTGAACATTCCGCCATTTTATATCAGATCGCAAAGCATCATGGTATAACCATAACGTTGAAACCTTCTAGGTTATCAACTTCACGCCGGTTACGCTGCGTTATGGATGACGTCGGAGTATCGTCGACGTCGCCGACGAGCGTCTCCGCCACGTCGGACTATAAACAAGCCTTTATGCTTCGCGTCGCGTTCAGTGTGTCTCGGCCTTAAATCATAATCACTATTGTTCTTTAATTTTTATCTAGTATTCTTAAGAAAGTAGTACTAGGATATCTATACAGTATATGGCTTTGATGCTGATGATTGAGACCTTCGTATGCATTATGGTTTCTAGAGCTTGATTTTTTGGCCAAAATTCACATAGTTTGAAGTAAAAATTTGCTAGTATAAATGTTTATTATGATAACAAATAAAGAAATAAGACTAATTTTTATGTTTTTGGTGATAAAATTTTAATAACGAGCATTTTGTTTGCATTATTTATTTATTTATTACGGTATAATACTGGTAAACAGTTTCACTTTCTAATGATTAAAATAAACATCTTTCTAAAGTAAATTTTCGTTGCAAGCAAATTACGAAAAATAAAAAAAGATAATGAAAATCACTCCAAGTTTCAATAATAAACACGTTATGCATTATTTAAAAAAATTTTGTGTACAATCGAAATGAGATGGGAGATTTACAATTCACTTTCTAATTCTATATTATCTATATTCTATAATTAAATGGTATTAATTCTTCTAGAAGTAAAATCTTCTTAGTCTTCATTTGTTCAACTTCTGAAAAATCCTGCACAGTTTTGATCTGCAGGATTTTTCATAAAACGGAATACTAGGCCAACCAGATATTGATGGCATAGGTCAGTCTATTTCAACAACGAAATCTGTTTCCAGCCAAAAAGAATATTTTACACTTAAAAATAATTTTGCGGCCAGAAACTTATTTCCATCATTCGTCAAAACTCTGACACAAACGACGAATTATTTTCTTCTATATACTGCTCATTTGAAAATCAATAATTTCACCCGTAGTTTGACGTATATGATTAAGAATCGTGCAGAATTTTTCATTCCTTGTAGCCATATTTCGAATAACTCTTCATTTTTGAAATGGTGCATATCTAGGTAAAAAAAAAAAATATTTTTTAAAGAGTTGCAAGTAAATTATGTTTCAAAATGAACAATAAAGAATTGGGAATACGCTCATGCAAAAATTATTCCTGTCAAAGACGTCATTTTTTTATAATTTTCGAAAAATTCTAAATTCCAAAATTCAAACTATATTGCATGCATAATATGTTATTAATTCGTCAAAGACGTCATTTTTTTATAATTTACTTTCGAAAAATTCTAAATTCCAAAATTCAAACTATATTGCATGCATAATATGTTATTAATTTTTAAATATTTCTATTAAGTTTATGAGCTTAATTTTGTATAAAATGAAAAATACATATTTATTCGTTAATAAAGCACTTGACTACAAACAAAAATATTCAAAATCATAAAAACAGATGAACATCAAAGTTCGACAACTTTTTGATGGCAACTGAAGTTCGCTGCCATAAGTGCAAGAAAAGATGTCATCTGCTAGTGAAAGAAATCGTTAAGAATAAAAATATTTGTACTTCTATGTTATTCAGAATGTTTACTTTCCATAAAATTAAATAAAAATACTGTTCTTAAAATTCGAAAAATTGAACTTTAGCCAAATAATCGGTTTCTAGAAACCATTGTGGTGTATGGTATGAAAGATATAGAAAATATTTGAGTGCAAGGAAAAGAGATACTTAGAGATGTGACTAGATTGACGAAAAATGATTGTTTTTGGAATGATAAACTTTGAAAGAAATATGATTGACGCAATATGTAAACTGATTCTAAGCTGGTTTAATCACCAGTATGAAGTTGGCCTCCAAATTTTGATTTTTGACTTACACTAAAGTCTCCATAATCCAACACATACGAGAGATTTGTCGGATTATTGGATGTTCAATGAAAAAAATGTAATTATACAAACGAATGAGCTCAGTTTATTAAGACTTCCCTGTCACTACTCTTGCTATTCAAATATTTCACGAAACCCTTAATTTTATCCCGATTTTTTTTATATCATTAATGGTGGCTCGTCCAATACCATGATACGAAACCAAACCACTAAACTTTTCTCCCAAGTCAAGTTTCTTAATTATTTCTGCCTTTTCGACCGCAGTCAACATTTGTGTTCACTTTTTCCGATTTATGACATTATCAGTGACGTAGTTACGTATTTGATATCAGCTCAATACCAAATTATGCGATGATTTTTACTTAATGATGCAAAACGATCGATTACTTTGTCCACATCGAGAGCTTTAGCGATTTTTCTCTCGATGAACATGATTGCTAAATTGCTTAACCGATCACATTCAGTTATATAAATACGATTTAATAAAATACGTACAGAAGAATGTTCTTTCACACCCTCGACCAATCCAAAAAAAAAGCTGACTACGTCACTGGATATTATGTAAATTTAAATAACAAATACTGATACAGTAAAAACACTATTTTACAGTAAACAGTGTACTGAACTTTAAAATTAGTCCGATTATAATGCCTGCGCAACGAATGAATGACAATTTATTTTACATTTCTCTCGCACATGGTCACAACTTCGCAGAGTGTCGGACTGGCGAAGGGCCGGACTACAGAGACTCAACTGTACTTTCTAAAGTTAGGTTGACACGATCAGAGTACACTCGGTCGGAGACAAATTCGGTCCCAATACACTAGGACCGAGTTTTAAGTTCGTTTACACAATCCAAGTATACTTTTTCTATAGTCTGAGGTGAAATGGTGGATCTCCTGCTGTAGCTGTTATATTATTGCAGGAGCTAGACAGTCAAGAAGAGTTATGGATTCGAGAATGGGTCAGATTCATAACTTCCTCTTAATAATTGCTCTGGAGTGAGCAATTAGGCGTCTCTTCCAATTTTTTGCTTGAGATGGAAAATGAAGGTAAAATACATAAAAAAAACTACCTACGATTTACTAATATTCAGTTTGATGAACTTTTAAGACGCGTTAATTCTAGATTCATAACTTCCTCTTAATAATTGCTCTGGAGTGAGTAATTAGGCGTCTCTTCCAATTTTTTACTTGAGATGGAAAATGAAGGTAAAATACATAAAAAAACTACCTACGATTTACTAATATTCAGTTTGATGAACTTTTAAGACGCGTTAATTCTAAAATTCCATTATTTGACACAAATATGAGAGCTTCGCTCTACCTACGCGATCGTAGTTTACTGCTTTTCGCCATCTTAAACTTCCAATCGATTGCTACTCGGTCCGAGTTTACTCGATTCGGATGAAAAGGTCCGAGTGGATGCGCGCGCATCATCCAAGTAAACTCGGTCCGAGTGTGCTCTGATCGTGTCAACCTAGCTTAAATGAAGAGGAGGCTTATGAGATCATCGTTTGTCTAACCGTCTATGTATCACCAACCTAGCTTAAATGAAGAGGAGGCTTATGAGATCATCGTTTGTCTAACCGTCTATGTATTTCACACTAATAACTTTTGAATTAATTAGAATGTTTTTATGAAATTTAGTGATGACGACTTCCCTTTAAAAGTAACCTCGAAGTTACCTTAAGTCTCTAGTTGCGACTGTTTAAAAATGGTTTTGTTCAAACCTCTATACTCTTTTAATAATAATACATCCTAAGCCAGTCATTCGACTTTTATGAAATTTAGCGCGATGATCACGCCATTGAATACGATCTCAATGATACATAATTGACAATTTTTCAACTATTTTAAAATGGCGGACCTTCAACTTCAAGCCAGGATTTCTCCCTGATTACTTTTGATCTATTTGATCAATTTTTATAATATTTAACAGAGTAGTCAAGCCATTAAAGTTGAATTTTAAGTGACATTGATTAATTCTGTAGATTTATCTGTTTAAAAATGTTGAGCATTCAATCTTCCGAGACAAAAATGAGAAAGTGATGAATGATGAGATTATTCTATACATTTATTAAGAGTTTTATTTTTTATTGTCGACAAACAGATAGCACTAAGCATTAAATCAAATAGGAGCGATATGACTTTTTCCGCATTATCCTTAAAACTTTTAGAACGGAATAGGGGCCTATATTTAGATTATTATTATTATTATTATTATTATTAATATTATTATATAAAATTTAATGTATAAATTACAGTGGTACCTCGGTTTAAGTCCGCTTCGGAATAAGTCCGACTTGATATACGTCCTGTTTGGATACAAAAAATTTTGCTTGGTATACGACTTTTGTTTGGAATCGACCGACTCGCTAGAACTTGTATGAGTTTGTTGTGTGTTCTCTTAAAAAACACATTCTTTATATAAAAATTATAACAAGTAGTAATAGCATTGTCTATTACGACTTGTTTGACAATGTCGAATTTGCGAAATATCCTGAGGAGAAGGCAAAAGCTAAGTTCTTTGGACAGATCTTTAGTAAAAGTCAAACCTGGTTAGCCTCAACAAGGTCCAAGTAAAGAAAAGAGACAGAAAATAGAAAGAGAAAAAAACATCAGATTTCAGGATTCCTAAAGTTTTATTAAAAGCGGACTCTCCTTCCAAAGAATAACATCTCCTCCTCTTACCTTCTCAACACCATCAATAGTAGTCACTCGACTCTTCTCAGCAAAGTACAGAGGTTATGCTTTCATTTATTTTATCTATTGCTTTTGTATTTATGTATTTTAGTATTAAGCAGTGTTTAAATTATTTAGTACAATCCCATCAATGTATAATATGACAATAGGATTTTTTTATGGGAACGGATTAATCCCTTTCCCTTTATTTCTTATGGGAAAAATTCGTTTGGTATACGTTCTGTTTGATATAAGTCCAAGGATCTGGAACGGATTAAGTACGTATATCGAGGTACCACTGTAATTGCATTATAGATGATTTTGATGACATATTTTATTTTATTTTTTTGCATTTATTTCCATTTCGTTAGCCCCTTTTGCAGTTTTAATATTTTCTTCCTTCCTCTGTTTAGACCCCAGAGCTGAAACAAATTTGAGATCCTGCCGCCGTTTTGAATTTTAAAATGTTTTCTTTACGTAACGTTAACAGTTTGAAGGAAAGAAAAAATCCGAACGAAGAACAGTTTAATAATACGAAACAGTTCTCTTAATTTGGTACAGATATATGCTGCTCCTTTAGTATGGTTTCACTGTAAATAATGGTTATTTGCAGGAAAGCCATCATGATGGCAAGGCACTTTTTTCTGGAAGATATAAAATTCTCAAATATGATAATCATAAAAATACTTTAAGGGCCGGTTGCACGAGTCTTATTACTTTAAGGGCCGATTTAGCTTGTTGAGTTGCACGATGTCAAATCTCTAGGATAAACTACCGACTAACTTAACCGGCCGAATTTGGGCGGGTTAAGAATTTATTCTACAGATTATCTAGCAAAACAGTATGGCGGACTACAGTAGTTCCGAATCCGAAGTTGAAAATGATCTCAATTTAGATTATTTGGATTACATTTATTTTAATACAGAACGGATATTTCCGAGAAAGATACAGATTTATTGGGTTTTATTTTCAAACGAATCAAGATAATTTATATATGTATATTATCTACAGGGTTGAAGAAAAGTCTGTACTCCCTCCAAATAACTTGATAACTATCATAGATTTCAAAAATCTGTTAATGTCAACAAATAGGAAGTCATGCATGGGCTACCTGATGGTGACCTTCAAATGAGCTGATTATGTAAATGAGGACAGTTGCAAATCTTATCTCATAAACCATAACAGATAGGGAAAAATTTCCAATTACAAACTTGTTCAGCATTCAGTTTTTAACGCAATAAAATAACTTCATCAAAATCGGAGGAATAGTTCAATCAAATATGAAACGAAAATATTTTTTACATGCAAAAGGTTGACAATTATTTCTGACATGTAAATAACAAACCAACATCAAAACATAACACTCTAAATCAATAAAGAACGGAAAATTTTTCTTGGTCTGCGCACCGCCATCTTTGCTACTGAATATTAAAACTCGGATTAGCTATCTTTTACGTCGGGCAACAGTACTTAATCTTTACATTTTCGAATGGGTTAGAGTTATTCTACAGAATAGCTATTCTGCAGATTAAACCGAAAGTCATGCAAACGTCCCTAAATGAATTTGGATTAAACTGAGAATGGGGAAAATTTCCTCATAGAGGGAAAAGTGACTTACTTAGTAATAAAATTTGTTTATAAAAATTATCATCATTTTTTAATTTTTAATTTACTATTCTGAAAATTCAGATTAAACGTAGTAAAAATCGTCATTAGAAAATTCTGTAAAAAAAATTTAAATGAAGCTGGAAAAATGATATAGATTGTATAAAATAATTCAAATTTAGTATTCTATAAAGAGAACTGTTGATATTGCTGAATTTTTGATATTCAGAATTTTTTTTTATCTCTTCGATTCTTAAGATATCCAAGCATTATTTGAGAATCTCAAGATAAAATAAGTTACTATATTCACTAATTTTTAAACTTATGCGAAAAATTAAAAATCTAATAGAAAATTAATTCGAAAATAAATCCTCGTCTACGATAAGGTTTTATTTTCAAACGAATCAAGATAATTTATATATGTATATTATCTACAGGGTTGAAGAAAAGTCTGTACTCCCTCCAAATAACTTGATAACTATCATAGATTTCAAAAATCTGTTAATGTCAACAAATAGGAAGTCATGCATGGGTACCTGATGGTGACCTTCAAATGAGCTGATTATGTAAATGAGGACAGTTGCAAATCTTATCTCATAAACCATAACAGATAGGGAAAAATTTCCAATTACAAACTTGTTCAGCATTCAGTTTTTAACGCAATAAAATAACTTCATCAAAATCGGAGGAATAGTTCAATCAAATATGAAACGAAAATATTTTTTACATGCAAAAGGTTGACAATTATTTCTGACATGTAAATAACAAACCAACATCAAAACATAACACTCTAAATCAATAAATTGAAAACACAGAGGCTAATCAACAAACAAAAATTAATCAAGGATGTGCTCAAAATGTCTTCTACCAGCATCCAAGTGCAGTTGAGGATGATGTTGGATGGAGTCTTTAATGTCTCAATAGAAATCTCTGCACAAACAGTAATGATGTGATCTTGAAGATTCTCTACTGTTATTATGCAAGAATGAAAGTTGTGGTCTCATCAATTGCTATTTGTGGGTAAACTGATCTTGGTCGTTTCAAAGAATTGATGTATGATAGATCTAACTTTTTCATTTTTGGGAGAACTATTCATCCGATTTTAATGAAGTTTTTTTTTATTGTGTTCAAAATTGAACGCGGAACAAGTTTGTAATTGGAAAATTTTCTGTATCTGTTATGGTTTATGAGATAGGATTTACAACTGTCCTTATTTATATAATCAGTTCATTTAACGGTCACCATCAGGTAGCCCACCTGTGACTTCCTATTAGTTGGCATTAACAGATTTTTGAAATCTATGATAGCTATCAAGTTATTTGGAGGGGTACAGACTTTTCTTCCACTCTGTATATAAATTATCGTTTATTATGTATTATGTTAAACCCGTATATAATACTTCACATTTGAAATGTAATTTTATATATTATCTTTTAAATTTTAAATTTATTTATGCAATTTAAAAAATTATATTATTCATGACAGTTCGAATCTTCATTCGATATAAAAAGTTGATGGCGTATAAAAAGTTAAAAATCTTTTCAATTAAGTAAATAATTTTTTCAGTAACATCTTTTATTGAGCTTGCTTAATTTATTTATATATAGCCATAAATAATTAACTGATACTAATATACTGTACTTTCACTTAATTATATATAAATTAATATAAATAAAAATGAGTTTTATCATAGCGAAATTGTTATCTAATTATAATTAAACAGCTTCACTTTAATAAAATATTCTGAAAATAATACGTTTAATATCATAGCTTCAGCTTCAGTTTTGGTAGTGATGCATTGTTTTTAACTAAGACTTTTCTCGGGATATGTATTGATAAGTAGTATCTCCCATCTTTTTCATACTTCTCCCAACCCTCACTGAAAGATTATTGGAAGATTACATATATCCACCTTTTATTGCAGAAATAAAGCATTAGTTTTGTCATAATACTGTACTAAAAAAGTACATCAATCATTTTTCTATTTTCAATCTCGAATCTGGAACAGTTTAGCTCAAACTGATGATATAAAACTTTTCGTGTTGTGTTTTGAAAGCGTGAAAATTTCATCGATATCGGTTGAACGATGCGACCTGCAGAGATGTCTGTCGAGGAGAAGAAGAAAAAAACGATTTTTTAAAATTGATGTATAATTTTTATACCACTCTAGTTCTTTTATTAGTTGAATTTAAAGCTTCAGTTTTGGTAGTCTGAATACTTTCCTCGGAAATAATTACCAGATTAATGATATTTAATACTTCCTACTCCCTCATTGACTCAACTTCCTTGTCTACTTTGCATTTCTTTCGATCTTACGATATCAATTTGCGAGTATTAAATTCCATTTCCATGACTTTTAACAATACCACCTCTATTCAAAGCCTGATGGCGATGACGTATATTTTCCGTGACGTCATCATTCGTAGGCCATTCTATTTAAAATTTCTTTTAATAGAATTTGTTGATAAAGTTATAATTTGTATTAAAATTACAAAATGATTTATTTTAATTCTGCTATGCCATATAAGTACTGCAGTTCCTTTCTGTCATGGGAATTATCGAAATTGTCGTTAGCACATATACTTTTTTTTCAAAAGACAGAGTTACATAAGAAATGGATTTCAGTTATCCAAAAATGTGATTTTATTCTAACACAAAATACTAAGGTAAAAAAATGTTATATTGAATAAAGGTATTATACTGTAATTTTTTTCCTAGTGCATTTTAATAACAGTTTTTTATTTTTACACACGAAGGTATGTTAACTGCATTTCTCATCATATGACTTTTTGACTGAATCATCAGGCTATGATGAAAAAACAAGACAATTGATCAGTGCACTATTAAAAAATAAGTTGAGAAAAGGAGCAATTCCTTCAATTTTTCCCAAATTTTCCAATTTCTTCGACTACGCGGGAGAAGAATGTTATTCGCACAACACCAAACAGTAAGAAAATTTTACGAGAAAATAATTTTCTACAACGTGTCATGGTGGAGAGCATTCAAACAAAATGAACAATATATTAATGAAAGAAAGATTTCCAAATTAACAGATGTCATAAATAATAATATTCCAAATTTCGAACGCACAGCCAAATTAATTGATTATATCGATACTTAGTGGGAAATTATGAATGTTAAGACTCCTTTGAAAGGCATTAGAAAAATAGATAAATGTATGGAATCACTTACAAATTCACCCACAGATGTTAAAAATGTCTTTCTTAATGACTTTATAGATTGGCTCGATACATGGGAGAAAATTGACTGTAAAAAAGGCAAATCAACAAAAGAAACTCACCAGGCTCTAAAGCTAACTACTTACTATTTGCTTGAATTATGTAATTATTTGCATAATAGAGTTGGGATTGTGATACATATTACCAGCCAAGATTCAGACTGATTCAATTGAAGAGCGATTCGGGAAGTATAGGTAGATTGCAGGAGGGCAACATCGCATTTCTATTCGACAATTATTTGAGACAGAAACCCAGTTGCGCATCCAAAGCAGTATAAAGTGTGAACTGCCATTTAAGAAACAAGTAATATGCATTAATGTATCGATGATGATAATGAGTGGAATAAAATATTAATTTATCAAATACATTAGAAAATCAAGAGGTTAACCTGAATATTGTAGTTGATGCAGATTTTTAATTAATTCAAAAGCATTTTAATATGCTTACATATTTTGGAGGTTATTGTGCATTAAAATGTATTTTCTGCAAACAAATTTTTACTAATAATGAAAAAAAATTCATTGTAGGAATGAAACGATTCACATATTTGATAGGGGTGGACTCACTTGCCCAAAAGAAATGGTTGTAAATGCTGTGATATATACATATGTAATCTTAAACAAATCTGTAGGATGATGGTTCTTCTTTGATCTAATTTTCATTTTTTCTAATTTTCATTGTTTTAATCTAATTTTCATTTTTTTAAATATTTTTTATATCCCCGCATCTATCATTTTCTCGTATCCATAGTTTTTTCGGGAGTCCCGACAAAAACGATGAATCGAGATTACACTGTATATAACAGCAAAGTACAGTATATACTGTATAATTAAAAAATTCAAAAATTATACTTTTTTGACAAGCACTGCTTAATGTTATCAATCGTTAATAAAAAAAAAAGAAATTGTACTTTTTTTGACATGCACTGCTTAATGTTATCAATTGGTTATTGTTATCAAATAGATACGGTCCCAAAGTAATTCTAATAAGCGGCTTCTACTTACAGTATATGGTAAAATCAAAATATTATACATTGTTCACTAAAAATTCTTGTTTCTAAAAGTACAGTATCGATTAAAAAGATTTTTATGATGAATCATTATAAAATTTTGCATTTAGAGTTGTTTTCTATAAAAAAAAAATAACCCATCAAAAGCACATCTAAAATTGTTGCAATTTAGATGCAACTACTTGTTTGACGATTAAAGAAAATAATATGATAACATCAACCTAAATAACCGCATCTAAATTTTCACAAATATCCTGTTTCGGTAATAGTGTACTTGGCTTATTTTTTTACATATGAGATGTTTTTGATGGGATATCATTTATTTTTTAGATGATGATAGTTATTTAATTAGAAGGACATTTATATCGAGTTGAATTATTGTGACATTAGAGGATCTCAAGTAATCTAAGGAATACCTACTTCCCAAATTTCGTCGATATCGGTTGAACGAGACGAGAAATAACAGAGTTAGTGATAAACAGGCTTCCTACTTTATTCATTTTGGTCCTATTGGGCTGCACTTCTTTAGAAAGGTTTAATTAATATAAAATCACATTTACATCCCAGATTTCTTCGAAATCGATCAAACGATGTGACCTATAGAGATATTTCTAGAGAAGAAAATCATCGTCTTCTACATCTTTTAATTTTAGCCCAATTGGGCTAAAATTTTTAGCTGATTTTAAATAAACTACGCTATGCCTATATTCTGAATTTGGTCAAAATCGGTTAAGCAATGGAATATGTAAAGGCATTTATGGAATATCGGATCCCTCTTCCCCACTTTGTTTTTTCCCGATTGTGCTGAAATTTTCAGGGGACCTCAAATAAACTAAGAAACACATATATTCCAAATTTCATCGATATCGGTTAAACGATGCGACCTGTAGAGATGTCTACATAGGAGGAGAAGGAGAAAAAGAAAAATGACGCTTTTTTGTCGATTTTTGCAATTTTTAAACCGCTCTAATTCTATTATTAATTGGATATGAAACTTCAAATTTAGCAAACTATGTTCTGTTGAATACTTTTCTCAAATGTAATTATCAGATTATTAATATTTAACTTAGGACCAAAGTTACAGCGAATTGAATTTTGCCTGTAATGACTCCGGTAATAATAGTCAGTCAGCGACTACTGTACTTGGCTTAGAGTCAGTGCCGTGCCTCTTGATGATGATAATATCTATTATAACAATATGCAATATAATGCGTAAAAATTAAATATTTCCAACAAAGAAACAATTCCAATAAAAATTCTACTAAAAACGAATGAATTCGATGCTAGATAAATCTGAATAACTTGTAAGTTATAATATTTTCTTTCATCTCGTTAATAGTAAATTTAGGAGATTACAAAATATAAAGATATTTTGTAATTTGTGACCTATAGAGTTATGTTAGTTATGAATTCAAAAGGAGGATGGATTATATTCGAAAACGTATCAGGCTATGAGAAAAATTTATAAATATAGAAAAGATAACAAGATTCCTAAGTAAGTTATTATATAGATTTTAATTAAATTTTATTCTCTTAATTGAAGGTTCTCTCCTCTCTAAATCCCACAGTCCAATTTCAGCTTAAACCATTTTTTTTTTGACTGATCATAAGCATTGGGATAACTGAGCGACATACTAAAACTTTTTATTTACTTGAAATACCGATTTCACTATTATTATTTAAATATTTTGAATTATTTTCCTTTTCAACTTCATCGATATGTATAATTGATTTTCTTCTTCATTCTGTGTTTGATTGTTAAAATTAAAATTGGTTGGAATGACCAAGTCACTTCACTTCGTTTTTTCTAACTACAGTTTTTTTTTTTAATCTTTTATTTCATCAGATCACAGATTTATTTGATCGGTCTGGTAAATAAGTTCTTTCAATTGCTTTATAAGTTAAATATAATTTTATATAATATATTTGAACTATTATATAATATATAATAGTTGAAAATATATTTGACCATCTTGAAAAGTGTATTATTATGCTGTGAATGGACGTGGATAATCATAACATAAAAATATTTTTTCGATGAATGAAGAAATTAATTTTAATATTTTGTTTATTCATATACTTATTATAAATACGATATTAATTAAATAGTGGTAATTGTTTAACACTAGACATCACCCGCTCATGAATGGAAATCTTGTGATTTAATCATGTAACATTGGTCTGTCTTTGAAAAATCTACAAAACTTGTATATATAACATTCATCCATGAATATCCAAGGTGTAGGGCAGGGGTGGGCAACCTTTTTTTTGTAGGGGGCCGTATAGAAAAATTTATGGTGGGCCACGGGCCAATTTTTGTAGGGGGCTGTATAGAAAAATTTATGGTGGGCCACGGGCCAAAGGGCCATATAGAAAAATTTATGGTGGGCCACAGGCCAAAACAAAAACAAATTGTATAGAAAAATTTATGGTGGGCCACAGGCCAAAACAAAAACAATTGATATAGAATTTTTTTAAAAAAGAGAAGGTACAGATATGTAAGTATACATAGCGTTATTTAAAAAAAGAGAGAAAGTACAGATATGTAAGTATACATAACGTTGGTATTAGATATAATACCACGAGCCAAAACAAAAACAATTGATAATAATAGTATTTATTTAAAAAAGAGAAAAATTGTGGGTATGTAAGTATACATAGCGTTGGTATTAGATATAATAAAATAATGTGGTCCGCGGGCCAGAGGTTGCCCACCCCTAGTATAGGGTAACATCAGATGGCGGCCATTATTTGATTACAGCGACACCTGCGAATTTTGTCTTTTTAGATGAACTATAAGTTTAATTTACTTTTTATCCGTTAATTTTTAAATTATTAATAACGACAAAAAATTTTGACTATAGTAGAAATCCGAGGAGTATATCTTTCTAATGATTTCCTACTTATAGGAATCGATACAATAGTTGGACTGCAAAAGGGATATCCAGCCAGCCAGCCACGTTTCCCTATTAATCTATATCTATATATACACTGACGGAAAAAAAAATCCCAACACCAAGAAAGACTTGTGTTAGATAAATTTCCTAATAAAAATATCTAGATTAGGGGGTGGGCAACCTCCGGCCTGTGGGCCACATTATTTTATTATATGTAATACCAACATTTTGTATACTTACATATGTGTACCTTCTCTTTTTTTAAATAAATACTATTATTATCAGTTCTTTTTGTTTTGGCCAGTGGCCCACCATAAATTTTTCTATATGGCCCCCTACAAAAAAAAGGTTGCCCATCCCTGATCTAGATGATGATAAATTTTTTTTTCCTGGTAAGCACCTGAATAATAATTTGCGGGGGGGCCAAAAATTTTAAGTTCTGTCACTGGTTTCTTGATTTTTATGACGTTCATATTTGAAAAAGTGGATTCTGACAAGTATGTCAATCTGAAACACAACGGAATTTTTTGCACAATATCAATTAATATTGGAAACTTTCATGTGTGTATTTCCAAATAATAAGACAATTTTAATGAAAAATAAATAAACAATAGTAATACACTTAAAGAGAATTAAAAAAATTATACAAAATAATGATAAATAAATTATGTTTTCAATTTTAATTAAATTTGTAAATAAGGAGGGATAAACAAGATTGACCAAAAATCACTCTATGATTGACAGGTTGAACACCGCCAATGTGGGAGAAGGCATTTTTGAAAACGATAATAAACCAATAATAAAGATATATTTAAAGTCAGTCCAATTATATATTCATCACACCTTGTGCATGTGCGCATGCTCGTGCGTGTGTGTACGTACACGGTGGAATACGATTATAATAAAAAATCAGTTATAACAAAATGGTTTTGCGGTCCTGACTGACATCCATAGATTAATATTGCATTAAAACACTGTTGTTATGAAAAATGGCAGAATAAATAGTTCTTAAACATTGATTATAACGAAAAAAAATGGTGTCTCACAAAGAATTAAAATTTACTTTAAAGTTAATTTAAATATCATTTAAACCAACAGTGACATAAAATTTCCCCTCAAGTTGAAAGAAACAGTCATTGGGCTTGTTACACTTCATCAGAAGAGGTGAGACCACTAACTGCATGTAGTATTGTACTCTGTATAACAAGTGTAGTATTGTACTCTGGTTTTGATTTCAGTTTCACATTTCGAAATTGAAACTAGAGTAGTGTGTTTTTACAAAGGTGATTGACAGCTGGAATTCTTTTCGTAGTCATCTTTTTCAACCAAAAAAAGTTAGAAAATGGAAAGAAATACAAATAAGAGAATTTCCCTTGTTTTACTAAAATGTGTTGTTTTCTCAAATATTTTATCTGCAGAACAATTTTATAATATTGTATCTTCATATTGTTGGAATACTAGAAAATGTTATTTACTGAAAGAGGGCAGTAAAAACATTATACAATTTTATTAGACTAAAAATGTTTCTTCACTTTTCTAGCATGCAGTCACTAAAATAAGTAAATAAATTATAAACTTTAACAAAATTAATTTTTTTATCTTCAAATTGATACACTTTAGAAGAGAAATAGGCATATACATAAAGGCTATTGTTTGCCAAACGATCAATCAATTACAGTAATTACAGTATAGTTCATAAAATAAACAGTAATTAAAATAAATTAATATATATTATATATTTTTAAATCATATTTCCAAAGAAAATCT
>AYEL01088193.1:0-61729 GCA_000484575.1 Olivierus martensii
CATTAGAGAATTAGAACCGGCGTCGCGTCCAGTCGCGCCGCGGTCAGATTGTTTTAGATCACGTAGTTCTGTCGGTGGGCGGTGAATCTTCAATTCTCTAATCTATAGTTTTTGGAGTGAATCCTTAACATAACAAATTGTCGATTCGTATTTTATACATTAGTCGGTGGGCGGCGAACCTTCAAATTCTCTAATGTATTCAGATGGCGCCACGCGACGCCGCGCTTCTCGCCCACACGTAAGCCCGACTTTTATCAAAAGACACATATTTCAAATAGAAAACGTATCTGTACAGGAAAGATTTAACATTGAAGAAAATCCTGAAGATCATCTAAAAGGCTATAATTTAAGAGAAAGATAACTTAAGTACTACACCATGAACTGCCCGAGCAACGCCGGGCACGGGTATATTACTAGATATTATATACTAGAAATTTACCCGCTCATATAAATGAGGAGAAATATAATCATGTGATTTAATCTAATAATACTTATATAACAACAAAAACACTTCCGAACTCGTGTAGGGAATCCAAGAAGAAATCTTAAAATGACATTCATTATTACGTTACAGCGCCATCTATGAATTCTGTCTTTTTAGAAGAACTACAATTTCAATGAAATTTCTATTTTTTTAATTTTTAATAACAACTAATAATTTGGGCTGTCGCAGACATCCAAAAGTTAGAACTTTCTAAAGATATCCTACTTATAGAAATCGGTACAGTAGTTTCACGTAAAAAGAGACATCCAGCCAGCCAGCCACGTTTGACTATTAATTAATATATAATTATACAATATAATTGATTTAATATATAATAAAATAAAATAGTAGTAACTTAATAATAGATTACATATATTTATATAGTTACGCCCCCGATGTATAGTTCATGAACAGACTTTACTCTTTTTGTGAACATAAAGTGTGTATCTCGATCAGTTCCGGTTTGAGATATACATGAGGGGCAAAATTAAATTCTACTCATGGTTTCCATGAAAATGTATTGTTTTTATGAGCGGTGGAGTATATACATTTTTAGAATTAAGTAATTTTATAAATTTTAGAATACTTTTTAGTAAATATAAAAATTTTATTAAATTTAAACTCATTGAGAATTTTTTAAGATACATTACAGGTATACTCTTTTATATTAAGAGAATAATGCAATTGGAGAAGTTTTGCATTAATATTATTGACTCCCAAAATCCAACCTTATGGTCCACGTCCAGGGAGGCGGGCAACGTTCTGGATATTTTTTCCAGAGCGGCTAATAAGGCAATGGTATGTGGAGGTTGAATTTCATGCCACTCATTTCAGAACACATTGATGGAACTGATGTTCGCTTGTAAAGGGAATTTTGGTGAAGTCAGGATGGTCAATCTTTTCAGGGGCAGACCATTATTTTTATTTTTACTTTTTATTGGTGAAGGAGGCCCTTTGCTTGAACGGGGCCCTAGGCTGCAGCCCATAAAGACCATGCCTAAATCCGCCCCGGAATCTTCTTACACTGCCTCCCAAAATCTAAGTCGACCGGATGGCTGAGGGTTTCTGAAGGATCCGGGTTCAAATTCTGCCCACACCTCCAGTTTTTCAGGAGGAGTACGGGTCCTCTCCGCTGAACCTCATCCTTCAACGGAGAGGGTTTCTATAAGTGGCCGCCGCCAGATACAGTATATCCCTCGAGAGATATGGCAGCTTAACCTACCTAAACCCAAAATCCAACCTTATGGTCCACGTCTAGGGAGGCGGGCAACGTTCTGGATATTTTTCCAGAGCGGCTAATAAGGCAATGGTATGTGGAGGTTGAATTTCATGCCACTCATTTCAGAACACATTGATGGAACTGATGTTCGCTTGTAAAGGGAATTTTGGTGAAGTCAGGATGGTCAATCTTTTCAGGGGCAGACCATTATTTTTATTTTTACTTTTTATTGGTGAAGGAGGCCCTTTGCTTGAACGGGGCCCTAGGCTGCAGCCCATAAAGACCATGCCTAAATCCGCCCCGGAATCTTCTTACACTGCCTCCCAAAATCTAAGTCGACCGGATGGCTGAGGGTTTCTGAAGGATCCGGGTTCAAATTCTGCCCACACCTCCAGTTTTTCAGGAGGAGTACGGGTCCTCTCCGCTGAACCTCATCCTTCAACGGAGAGGGTTTCTATAAGTGGCCGCCGCCAGATACAGTATATCCCTCGAGAGATATGGCAGCTTAACCTACCTAAACCCAAAATCCAACCTTATGATCCACGTCCAGGGAGGCAGGCAACGTTCTGGATATTATTTTCCAGAGCGGCAATATTTTAAATAAACTTTGTGTCTTATAATTGGGCATTTAGAGTATTTTTATTCTAGACTTACAAAAATAATTTGAATAATTTTCCTTATCCATAAATTGTGTTGATAAAAAAACATAGGAGAGAAGGGAGAATTGCTGCAGTAAATGGATGGCATATTAGAAACGAAGAAATACAGTATTGGTATTTGTTAATTATAATCAAAATAGAATAAAAAGTAATATGCAATTATTATCGCGGTGCAAAACTTTAGCAAACAATAGTTATTTTATATTAATTTTCATTTTACGAAATTGCTATCAACTATCATTTACATAAGATATTTTAATGATGCAGTTATTTGCTAAGTTTCGTAAAATGAATATAAAATAACTGTTGTTCGTCAAAATTCTACGTTCACCAGCGGAGATAAATGACGAAATTCAAAATTTCTTACGTCACGATATAATAATAATAATAATTATTATTTTTTAATTCTATTTCGATTATAATTAACAAAATATAATACTATATTTCTTTGATTCAATGATTTATTTATGTAATTTTTCTCTTTTTTTCTCAGTTTTTTTAAATCTATAGAACTATGTACAGGGAAAATTATTCAAATCTATATTACTTATAAAGTACAGATTATGTATGTGTGTATGTACGTAACTTTTTAATTTAAAATCTACAAAAGATATTTAGGAATATGATACAGAATTTTGTTCAGTATCAGTATGGGCATTTCCCTACATCGCCTATTTTTATTCGGCCCTTTTTTATTTATTTTATGACAATAAATATCAATAGATGGCGTTAAGTGTCAAAGTAAGGGGCAATAGATAACTTACCTGCATTACTATTACTGAATTTTTACAGAATTACTTAGCTAAAACAATTATTACTGATTATGATACCAAGATAATGTTCAAGTATCAATTTGTCTTCAATCAGTATCTTTATATCATATACTGTTCAGTATCAATTTGTCTTCAATCAGTATCTTTATATGATACCCACTTTAGCCAACCTTTTCATTGGATGTTTTATTTTAAAGGAAATTTTATGCAGTATCAATTTGTATTCAGTCAATATTTTTATATCATACTTTTTCATTGGACGTTTTATTTTAAAGAAAATTTTATATTGAATTTGCAGCAAAGTTAAGCCTGTTCTATATCCATAATTATGATCGTGACATATTACATAACTCAAATGAAATTTTTTTTATAATTTATCACACAAAGAAATTGTATAACTATTCATCATGATGTAAACTACTATATGTTTATGTAATGTTATGTTATAAGTAATATTTAAAATCACACAAAAAGCAGTAATATATTCGAATTTTTTATTTGTTGTAATTTTAAATGAAATTAAGCCACGTTGTATTATTTAAAGGGCATTTTAAGGTTTCTCCTTCCCTTCGAAATTTTTCGTCGCACTATGTGTGATTATTATAACGTTGTTCTCCAAGCTGATCGGAGAAACAATTTGGATTGGCCAAACCTGTTTTATAATAAACGTATTCCCGCTTATTACATTAGTCTTTATTTCTCTAGCAATTGCACATAAATATTTTATATTTTATTTTATAACTAAAACACTATTTAGTCATAAAGATGTAAGCATTAACCATTTTAAGAGTGATGTGATAATTTACAGAACTCTTTCCCCTATGTCATTTACCATCTCAAAAATTTATACTCTACACAGTCAGGTGCAACTTGTCGTCGGTCGGAAGTTCGCCTTTATTTGGACGAATATCAGGTAGATTTATTCGAATCGGGGAATTTTCTTTATAGTTACACTGCATTTTGGTTCAGTCTTTTGCAAGTCTTGGGCGTGATGAAATAACTCAAGGATGTGGAGTGACTCTCGGACGTTGGACGTTGGGTAGTTGTTCAGACACTTTTATCCTAGTGTCTGAACAACTACCGGACACGTCCTTCTCGTCTCAAATCTTGCGAGCAACTCCCCGATTATTCTTTTTCTCACCTTGTTCGTTCCCGGATCAATTCTGATCTTTTGATTTCATTTTTTTTTTCCCAGAGAAAGATGACGTCTCATGTTTTCTCCCCTTTTGTTTTTCTGCTGTGTCTTGTGAGATACCTGCATGTAACGCGATTCTTTATTTGACCATATATCTTCGTTTTGTATTATTCTTTCTCTATGTTGTGAAGACAAGGTTCTCTGGGTCGGGTAAAAACGACCCAGAGAACAATGTCAAAAGGTTCACTTTCAAAGTAAAACAGAAAGTATCACTCGGTTAAAATTTCTTTCATAATTTTTTGATGAGATGGAGAGTGACACTTTACAGTCGATCTGAATTCTGGATCTCCATAATATGTATTCTTTGAAAATGTTGATGCTGCTTTGTGAATAGCATTGGAAAATACTGAACCCACTCATAAATTGATAATTGAAGAGTGTGATCCCAAAACACGTTCAAGTCCATTTTTGTTAATTTTCAGGAGAAGCAAAATATGAATCGAGAAAATATTTCATATGTGAATGGTTATCTACTACCAGATATCTGTTTCTAATTCATATACATGCACTTCTCGGTAAATTTAAAATCAGTCATCATTAGTTTTTAAATACACAATGACTAAATATGATGGTGTTAATGGAAACCAGTTAAGTCCAAGAACTGAACGTGTTTTCAATTACACTCATTCTTCATTAGAGGAAAAACTAAAGGAGGCCTACCTGTATAATGGTGCTAATGGAAACTTGCTAAGTTCAAGGACTGAACATGTTTTCAATTACACCCATTCTTCATTAAAGGAAAAACTAAATTTATTTTGATTTAAGTATTAAAATACAGGCAATTCTCAGTAATCACGGATTCCCTATTCATGTTTTTTCGACTATTCCCGAAAATTTATTTGTAACCACAAATTCGATTTTCGCGGCACTTTCGCGCTTATTCGCGGATTATCTCTGACCAGCGTAAATACTGTCATAAATGTTACTCTTACTCGTAATCTCTGTCGTTCTGCCTGAAAAGTCTCATTATTTATCGTTGCGTACTCCACAGATCGCAAGTAGGCCAAAAGCCTATTCTTATCGTCTGCAGTTCCTTACAGAATAATATTGATCGATGCTTAAACGCAGCTTCAAATTTAGGCAAATTTATGCGCTTAACTTCCTACACATTTATTCCTTACGCCGAGATATTGTAAAATCTGAGGCAAAAAGCGATGCAGACAACGCTAATACAATTTTTCAACACAATTCAGGAAGACAATGTGTCAGCTGCCATATCAAACAACAACTCATCAAAACTAAGATTTTATTTACTAGTTAGTGTTTTAAAAAATTAAATAAAGATTACAGTAATTATAATAGTGTATATAGTACTGTAATACACATTGAATAAAGTGTCTTTAAACAAAAATACACAGATAAAGCAAGGATGAAAGTTTTGAGAAGAAACGTTCGCAGGAACCTATTAAAACTCTATATTTCCCATACCCACAATGATTCAGTATTTGCGAAGAATTTACAGAACGTAACCATCGCGAATAACGAGAATCGACGGTAGTGAAAAGTAAATGTTTGAACTTCCCCATGAGTACAATATAGGCCCTACTCTTGGGGAAGTTCAAACATTTACTTTTATTACTTCATTGGGAAGTTCTGGAGCCTTCCCATGAGTACATTATACTTATGGGAAAGGCCCCAGAATATGTATTTAATCATTCCAAATTAGGAACTACTAAAATTCAGAAAAATAACTTTTCTTTTAACAATAAATAAAAAAGTCCCAAAAAACTTAAATTTTTAATGATATGATTTCATTTCAGTAGCTTCTAACATGAAAATTAATAACCAATATAACAATTTTACCTTTAATAACGTCGACAAAAATTCCCATAACAATTTTATTGCCAACAGTAATAGCAGTTTGTTTTTTTACTGGCCTGCTGGCAGGATTAGGAAAACGCTCTGCTCATGCGCAAAGGACTGAGCGAAGTTTTCAAAAGCAAAGTAGGATTCGAGTGTCCCTTACATATCGATTGGCAGGGTTTTGGGAACAAACTGGCCTTTAATAAGATAGATGACTTCAATAGGGTATGTAATTTGCATCAAACAAAAATATGACCAAATTATATATTTCAAATACTGTATAATAGTAAAAAATTTTCTGAACAGAGACATAATTGTTTATTAAATGAGAAGATAGAATTTATTGTTATGCTATAGGATTGCACACTACATAGATCCATGGCCGGCCCAAGCACGATGCAAGTGATGCACACATAGATTTTTAGGGGATGCACAACATCAGAGTGCCCCCGTATGGGGGCACTCTGATGTTATGCATGGTTGTGCATTGGGGTATGGGGGGCGCCTTACAAGATTATTTTTTTAAATAAAATTTCCGTATGGGGGCACTCTGATGTTGTGCATGGTTGATGTTGTGCATGGTTGTGCATTGGGGTATGGGGGGCGCCTTACAAGATTATTTTTTTAAATAAAATATATGCCGTTTATTATGAGCAATTTTGCAACTAAATAAATTAGGACTCTAAATTAAAAATAATAATAAATCACTTAAGGTCATCCATGTCTCAAGATCGGTTAACAGGTTTATCAGTTATGCAATAGAACATGATGTTGCTACCATCTAAGTAATAAAGAAATTATCGATGAATTTGTTAGCATAAAAGCCAGAAAAGTAAAATTTTAATGTCATTGTTTGCTTATAAATTTAATTTTTATTAAGAATTTATAATACGAGTAAATCCGTTTTGTTTTATGTATACTATTTAGTACTTATGTAGTGTTTTATGTAATTAATTACATTACTGTTTATTGTATACTAGGAATTCTATAAAGATTTATATTAAATTATTAATAACAATATATATTTTGATTATTTTTATTACCCGAAAATTAGTCACTATTGTCTTTAAAAATTATAGGAGGCGCAACAAAAGAACTTTTCAGCAAGACGTCGACTACCCTAGGGCCGGCTCTGCATAGATCTATTTTAACATATAAATATATTTTAAATATTTAAAAAATATGTATATATAATAACTATTGCGAAGTATAAAAATTTTCCATTTTTCTACATTCTATTCTATACAATATGAAATTTTGATTAGGAAATTCTTGAAATTTTCCAAGGATGATATAAAGAAAGAGGTTTATGTTAATACCACTTTCTTCATATCATGTTATTTGGTCTTTCGGTAGAACTGAACTTTCCTGTAATGAATGAGAATAAAGAATAAATAAGAAAACTTTTCAAAACTAAGTTAAGAATCAGACGGATCGATTTTTATAGGACTACTTTTTTACATTTAATATCCTTCAATTTAATTAAGTAAGTAATAGGCATCAATCTTGTGACTGGTTTTATTAAATCAATAAAGAAAATATAGAATATTCGAAATTAAAATTATTTATTTGATAAATATGACAATAATTAAATTTTGCTAACGTCGAAAAATAGACATAACATAGATTAAAAAATGTTTTCTATATTTCATAATTAAACTTTATGCAAATTGTATTATTTTCTTTACGAAATAAAAAAAAAAAAATTACTTAAAATAAATTTTCTGATTTTATTTTTCCGTCCAGATTAAGAGCGATTTGCATTTTAATTTGAATTTTAACAATTTTATAATCTTCATCTTCTTCTTCTTCCTGTTAATATGGAGGGTATGGCCCTCTTCATCTTCTTCTTTGTTCCTGTTTATATGGAGGATATATTTTTTATAATTTTCAAAAAATATAATAATATAAATAATGTTTGAGCTGAATATAATAAATTTGAATGAATAACGTAAATAATAAATTATTAATCATAATATGCTATTGTAGCCATATAGTTTTTTCTTATACATTATTTTTTTAATTTATTTTATCTTCAGGAAAAGGAAAGAGGGAGAAAAAAATAATAAAGTTTTGAAATGTAAATTGAAATATTTTATTTTTTTATTACTATAAAAACAATTCAAGTATAAGTTTAAAAGTATTTTTTTGAAGAAAATATTCTAATGATATCTTATTAATTACAATATCAGGTCTTGTAACTTGCTTTTCTTAACGATAGATGGCGACAGGGCTGTTTAAAGAAAGAAATTTTGTTTTCTTATACAATTTTGGCTGGGGCTATTAAAAATAAATAAATTATTTGAAGTTTCTCTCACAAATAATAATAAAATTTATTTGCTCTAATATTTAATAAAGAGAACTTTTGATAACAGTATTTGGCAAGTTACTTATTAAAATATATCCATAAAATTTTTACAGATTGTGTTCAAATATGAAAAGTAATTGAGATGATATAAAAATATGGACGCAAAAAATAAAGATTGAGAGATATTGATATTTAAATAGGAATCAGGTGACATTTCCGTGACAACTGGCAGTGTCATCTCTTCTTTTATCACCATAGAAAAGAAAGAAAATGTCTTTTTTGTTGATACTAAAACGAAAACACTTTTTATTTCTGACAAACTGACAGTTTGACTGTTATGACTATGCATATTGGTATTTTTTGGCATCAAATCTCATCTTTAAGGCGAATATTTAAAAATAAAAATAAAATAAAATATAGAAGATATACAGTTAAAATAAACTCGCATAGAATAATATATACATTTTTAAATTTCCGAATGTTTTTCATCATGAAAAGTAATTAAAATAATTTAAAATTCAGTTTGAAAGACGTAAGTTTATTGGTTACTATTCAAACTTAATTATTATGCATATTTAAAAATAATTACAGTTTATTGGATACAAATTTTAGAGTTGATTGGTCGATAAAGATAGGTTTTACGCTATTGGATGTTTTATAAAATATTTATCGAGCGAAAAAAATAATCGATGCTTATTGGACGAAATGTTTAATGTATATTAATTATATTTCTACAATTTCAATATCATTGCATAAACTAGATAAGTTAAAAAATAATAATAATTTTTAACGAAAAATTAATATTTAATTAATTAAAAATATTTTCCAGTTTTTATTATTATTTATAAACGATTGTAGAATACATTTAATCGATGTTTAATGGTTTATTTCGATTATGTATATAATTTTATATTTGATTGTTATAAGCTGGTAGTAAGCGAAGATTTAAAATTTACAAACCAATCATCCAGACGACCAAGTTTGTAAATATTTCCTTTAGCTTGTTCAATCTTCTTTTAGAAAATCTCGTCTGGATGTTGAAAGATTCACCACATCTTCCATAATGTTAAATTGGATGGTCATTTTGTTTGAGTTCAGTTTAAATTGCTGTGGAATAACCCAAAAGTAGTTTCTTATTTGTCGAGAATTGTTCGACTTGCAAGAAATCTCGTTTAGTTGAATATAGTAACGAATTGATTTTAGAATTCTCTTTCATTTTTTTTTTTTTTTAATTTTAAATCCAGTCATTTTCTGACTTATAAATTTCTTTTTTTAATTATATTGAAGATACATTTTTTAATAATGCTATTCATTATGATAATTATAATATTTAAAATTATTTTAATGTAACGAAACTACAGTATAGTCTACTATTAATTATCTGGAGAAAAAAGTTTCTGCGAAAGTTTTCGAAATTTTCCTAACGAGCATAAAAATCCTTCCCCAAAAAAAAGAAAATTACGAAGAGGGAAAACATAAACAAGTTTAAATAATTTTTCTGTAAACATAATTTAATAATAATAATCCATAAAAGATGTCATAATCCAACTAATAGTAACGAATTTCTTCCTTTCCATTAAATCCGTAGATATCCTGAACCCAGAAATTGGATTTACTTCAACTAATGGGAACACATCTCTTCTTGATGGTATAAATAACCCGACTTCTCTTGTTTCTTAACTTAATTTTCTTCATATACGGCAGATATGACATTTAACAACAGAATTAGTCAGAAATGCTAAAAGAGATTTTCGAACCAGAAAACAATCTTTTAGCACATAAATATGAGAGATAATTTTTGTAAATTTCTGTTTGAGGTACACGCTTTGATAAATGATATACATACACGTCAAAAGGTGTTTTTATGCTCCATGTAAGCTTATTTATTGTATCGTAAAAATGCTATTGCCATGATAAACTGATGTTGTAGTTTTTCTATTCTGGCAATTCCAATCAGTTTGAGTTCTTTTTTTTTTTTTTGTTTTTTGTTCTTCAGCTTTTAATTTGCCCAGAAACTTGTTCCTGCGTGAAATATTGAGCTTTATGAATCTGCCATCATAATAGAGTACTTTTAAACTTCAGAATTTAAAGCATAACTTCATAAATATTGAGCATCTCCATCTTTTAAAGATTGCTTTTGATGTCATAAATTATTAAAATTTCAAAAGACATTGGCATTGTTATAATAAATAAAAGTCGAATTATTATGTAGAAAAAAATCGCTATTTTCGGTATTTATTTAAAAAAAATTTTTAGAATATTTTACAATAAATTTCTCAAAAAAAAGTATAATTAATTGTTTTCAGTTTTCATCAACAGAGGGCATCTCCACCTTTTAAAGATTGCTTTTGATGTCATAAATTATTAAAATTTCAAAAGACATTGGCATTGTTTGTTTATTTATTTAAAAATTTATTTGTCATTTTGATATTAATACATACATATATATATATATGTTTTTTACAAACAACAGTTGATGAAAAAGCATTAAAAAAACTTGTAAAACTTGGTAAACTTGGCTAAATGGATGTATTGGGGTGTTTATCATATCGTAACACCTAATGGTTTACATATTTGAACAGATTAATTGATGCTAGAGCATTATAAATTTAGTAGGGATGAAATGATTGGGTATATATGTATGCACTGACAAAATTGTCTGTTTTTAGTATCATCCAAATTTTTGCTATGCAGTGAAAGTACCATACTTGCAATTAATCAGCGAAATTAGCTGTATAAATAGAAAGATGTAAACAATAAAAAAATATTCTAAAAGAATTGAGTTTAATATTAAAAGTTTATTAATAATAAATTCATTTTTTTTTTAAAAGCTGAAAATTAATTATGTTTCTTGATCTCTACTGTTGTTTTTTTGTTTTTCAAAACAAACTTTACAGTATTTACTGATTAAATTCATTAAATATTAATAATGTTTAGTAAGTAAAATTATTATTTTTAAATGCTTTGTTTTGGTAACTGTCACGTTTACTTTATCCCGGGAGACATGTTGTCAGTCTGTGGCTTGGAATGGAAAAGGATATCATATCAGGTGCTGACATTGGGATAACATCTGACATGTCACATAAAGTCTATCTGACAAATAAATAACTATAGCCCCTTCCTTCTTAGGAAAAAAAAATAAAACAATTTTTTACAGAAAACAATTAAATTAATTCGGAATTATCTGTCTTCATAAAATATTTTAAAACATCATTTTTACTCTACTTTTTTTGTTATTGTAATATTTAAATCAGTTATTTTTAAGGTTAAATAATAAAAAAACGGATATCTGATTGTACTTTATGATTTACTTAACTTGTGTGATGAAAAAAATGTATCCAAACTAAGAAATTTTTCTGAAGAAGATTTTTTGCAACAGTTAAAATCAAGTAATCAAATACAATAATTATTTGGACAATATTTATCTTTGTTTTATTAAATTAATTAATTTTTTTTACTGCTAAATAATAATAATAATTATAATAATTGTATCGTATAAAATTAAATTTCATAAGGATCCTAGTTATGCATTCGAATGAATGAAAGAAATCTTAATTCTTCCCATCAATAATGCTGTTATACTTATAAAAATATTGATCATTAACTTACCAAGATTATAAATTTCAACTTCCTATCAAATAAATGAAAAAATATTTTTTATGCATTATAAAAAATCTGATTAATTTTATAATGTCAAATTAGTTGAAGAGCATGAATAAAACAGATTTTTACAGAGTAATTCATTAATTTTTTAATGCTTTTTCATCAACTGTTGTTTGTAAAATATATATATGTATGTATTAATATCAAAATGACAAATAAATTTTTAAATAAATAAACAAATCTAACTTTATTCTTAAACATATACATCTCCTTATTTTTATGTTTGAGGATAGTTTTGTTTTTAATGATCCTTATTGTGAACAAGGTCATGATACTGAAAATACAATGAGGATGATTTTATGGACTGCATGTAATATATTTCTGAAAAAATTTTGTTTAATGAAGAATGATATATAAATTGTTCTAAAAAGAAAAGGAAACTTGAATTCTTGAATATGCTAAATAAAAAGTTTTTTAATTTGTTTATTTAATTGTATTGCATTTTGTCCAAAGAAATTTTCATGTTAAAATTTTATAAATTGATTGTAAGATAATATACTTTAATATATTCTAATTACAATAATCAGTTTATGCATATATATATATACAGTGGGAGATTAATTGCTTAATTGGGACACGTGGGGCCAAGCCATTTTGTCCCAATTAAACGAAGTAATAATAAATTCTAAAATAAAATATGTAATTCGTAGGTAAATAAATAATAATTAGGTACCTATTTTAATGATTTATTAAAATAGGTACCTAATTATTAGTTTTTTTTATCAATCTCCGTCTTCGATACTGGGCCGCTGATATTCACGCCTCGCCCGCTAATTATAGAAAACCTTTGATCTAATGCTTCTTCGACTTCTGAATCTTTTCCATCACGCTTTCTTTCCGATGTTCCTGGAATTTCTTTCTGTAATGCCCACTCCTTACGCAGTTGATTTTCTTTTTGTAGGAGACGCGTCTATGGTAGATTTTGGTTTATTTCAGCGAGTCTACGATGCCTCGTATTAAATGGCTGGCTTTTAATTTTATTCAGCCAAACAATTTTACTCGAGTATAAAATCCTTTCTTGACATCTTGGCAAAGATTAGTGTATGTATGTGTAGCCATACTTTGGAAAAATCCCGAAAATATATCAAAAATTGAAAATTCATTTTCTGCTACTGTCCCAATTAAGCGTTTAAATTTTGTATTAGTTTATTAGTTTGGTTTTCGTTCTTTGAGATTTGTCCCAGTTAAACGGAATCCACTGTATATATATTTTTCAGTTTCATAAAGGCCTACTTTATACAAAGAAATGAATATTATTGATATATAAAGGAAAATCATAAAAACATCAAAATAAAAATAAAAAATTCTGTATTTTCGATATTAAATTCCATCAAAAACATCTCATATGTAAAAAATAAGCCAAGTACAGTATTACCGAAACAGGAGGTAAGAATGTGAGAATAGTAGTTTTTCCCGATTAAAATGAACTCGGAGACAACTTAAAACAAATTATTAATTAAAGATATTTACAATATTTTGGTGTTAGAATGGCACCTATAACAAGTTAAAGTCAATATGCTTAGGGATCTCTACAACGATAATGCTATTAATCACTTCCGAAAATCCTAAAAAAGAGAGAAAGGCAATCGAGATTGGACAGATGTTTTTAACAAAAATAAAAAATAAATAAAAATGCAAGAATATTTATGTATATATTATTGTTATCACATATAAATGAACATGGTAAGAAATTATATATTTATTTATTTTTTGAAGGTCTCTAGAACGAATTAATCAAATTCCATTAAAAACTTATGGTAAAGCGATGATCGGTTAACGTACAAATCGGATAACGAACATTGCCTTGGAACGGATTACGTTCGTTATCCGATCACCCACTTACTTATTTACATATGATATGTTTTTGAAGGGATATATCATTTATTTTGTAGATGATGATAGTTATTTAATTAGAAGGACATTTATATCGAGTTGAATTATTGTGGCATTAGAGGATCTCAAGTAATCTAAGAAATACCTACTTCCCAAATTTCATCGATATCGGTTGAACGAGACAAGAAATAACAGAGTTAGTGATAAACAGACTTCCTACTTTATTCATTTTGGTCCTATTGGGCTGCACTTCTTTAGAAAGTTTTAATTAATATAAATTGCATTTACATCCCAGATTTCTTCGAAATCGGTCAAACGATGAGACCTATAGATATTTCTAGAGAAGAAAATCGTTGTCGTCTACGTCTTTTAATTTTAGCCCAAATGGGCCAAAATTGTTAATGATTTTAAATGAACTACGCTATTCTTACATTCTGAATTTGATCAAAATCGGTTAAGTAATGCGATATGTAAAGGCATTTATGGAAATCGGATCCCCTTTACATAAATTGCATTTACATCCCAGATTTCTTCGAAGTCGGTCAAACGATGAGACCTATAGATATTTCTAGAGAAGAAAATCGTCGTCGTCTACGTCTTTTAATTTTAGCCCAAATGGGCCAAAATTGTTAATGATTTTAAATGAACTACGCTATTCTTACATTCTGAATTTGATCAAAATCGGTTAAGTAATGCGATATGTAAAGGCATTTATGGAAATCGGATCCCCTTTGTTTTGACTCGATTGTGTTCAAATTTTCAGGGGACTTCGAGTTAACTAAGAAACACCTATATTCCAAATTTCATCGATATCGGTTAAACGATGCGACCTGTAGAGGTGTCTGCATAGGAGGAGGAGGAGAAGAAGAAAAATGACGCTTTTTTGTCGATTTTGCAATTTTTAAACCGCTTTAATTCTATTATTAATTGGATATGAAACTTCAAATTTAACAATCTATGTCCTATCGAATACTTTTCTCAAATGTAATTGTCAGATTAATAATATTTATCTTAGGACCAAAGTTACAGCGAGTTGAATTTTGACTGTAATGACTCCGGTAATAATAGTCAGTCAGTGACTACTGTACTTGGCTTAGAATCACTGCCATGCTTTCATGATTAATTTCCATGCAAACTATATCTACGAATCGGCCTATTGCTGATGACGTCACAAACTCCGCGATCAGGCTTTGAGTAGAGGTGATATTGCTTTTAATCGATGACTATATTGATTCTTGAGCTTTTGTTATACAATTTTCAGATATTTTATGATTTAATCTATATGATATTTAATTTTATATAATTTTTGCAATATACAATATATTTCTGCCACTACACGACTTATATAATTTCTAATGCTAGTAATTACGAATACATATATAAACGTAACAACTAATAATTAATGAATAAACTTTTAAAAAAATGTTGAGTGCACCAGGAAAAGAAGTTCCAGAGTGGAGTCTAGAACATATATTTTGATAATAATTATTTATTGATAAACTATTTAGGCCATGTGGCTAGATATTGATTACGATTTAAGCATGATATAATGACTACTTATGGATTCATGAAGGACAGTAAGATGGAGGTTTGCAGTACAGAATTTGTACGATTAATGAGGCTGCAGATCAGTTAATCTATCATATAGTAATTACAACTCGTGATATAATATAGAGTACGTTGAAGAATTAAGATCAGCGTAGGACACAAGCATGGACTATATGAGTTTGAGTCTAGGATCTCCTAAGAGCTCAGGATTCTCAGTCAAATATAAAAAAAGGATATATATATATAATAACTAATAACTTGATTGAGTAAAATGTTAAATTTAAAATAAATTTTTTTAATAAATTATATGAATGAAATAGTGTACAAACAATTAAAATGCATTTGATAGTGTATAAGATAGCGGCAATTTTATTTGAATTATGGTATATAAACATTATTTTTAAATTTGGCATCATCTCTATATTTTAACATTTGTCTATTTCTAACTTTTAAACTTATTATTAATGATTTCGTTACCAGGAAAACTACTAAAATCTTAGTTATTTTCTATAATTATTGTAATATGCACTTAATTATAAAATAAATTGTTTAATCGTTATAATTATTTTCTGATTTTTCTACCTGAAATAGTTCTTATAAATAGCTTCATTTTAATATATTGTTTCAATATTTTGAAATACAGTATATACATATACAATATAATAATGCATTCTCCACAAAATTTCACATGTGGTGTTAATATTTTTCCCTGTGTGAATTTTACTTCGCTTTCCACTAGGTGAGTATAACATTATACGGCGGGGCATTAAAACGACCATCCTGGAGGAGTCTGGGTTCCATGAGATGGGCCTGTACTCTTCTTGAAAAAAACTGGCGGTGTGGAACCCGAGAATTGAACCCGGATCCTCCAGGATAAAATCACAGCACGCTTCCATCGAGATTATCCTGACGACAAAATCACATATTATATTTTCTTATTATAATTATCACTTTTATAGGCGTCCCTTGATATCGATTATTTTTTCGCTATGCCAACATGTTTTTAAAAGATCCTAATCTGTTACAGGATATCAGAAATCTCGTGGAGAATGCATTTTTGTAATTATGATTTCTTTGCCCATGATTTTTATCCTTCACTTATAAGTAGGCCCCCAAAATCATAAGATTGAAAATTCAAAATCACCGATCAAGTTCAACGAGTTACATTATGATTTCTATGAAAAACAGCGATCGTGTTCTGAATATATTCAGAGAAAAAGTTATCATTCTCAGGTGGTCACTGGCTAATAATTAGTGTTTTAAGATAAACTTTCACTTGGTCTGTATCGGTTGTTAAATGGAAGAATCGTTATTTATCCGTCAGTTTGGAATGAGTATTTGTTTAAATAAGATTGTTATTATTTGATGGATTCTACATTTAGTTTTTTTTCCTTCTAGATACTTGTTCTACATGATGATGAAAATTAATCTGGATATCCTGATCCTGACCGCATTTCTAGGTTGTGTCGGGGTAAGTATCGCGTCTCCCATTTATGTTTTCTTGGTTAAATTTATAAAACGAAGATAGCTTAGTGAGGATTTTATATACTTAAACCATGACAAAAAGTGTATTCAGCACTTCCATACAGAAACTGCGCCCTCAATCAATTTTGATAAAACTTTGTATGCATATTTAGATTAGGTTAGGTAGGTTAAGCCGACATATCGCACTAAGAATATATTGTTCCTGGCGGCGGCCACTTATAGGGCCCATCACAGGCTGGTCAACACCCATGATGGGGTTAACCGGATGGTTGAAGGATAAGGCTTAACAGGTCAGGTCCGGAACCTTCCTGAAAATACTGGAGGTATGGGACCCGGATTTGAACCCGGTTCTCCAGAATGTTAAACCATAATTTTATCAGGCGGCCATCCGGCCGACGCATATTTAGGACAGTGAATTGAGTTGTCCTTTATGGTTTTTTCTAAAAATCAATGGAGCCGCCCTATAATAGCATATTGTAAAACTTGTAAACCGTTTATTACAGAATAATAGGTAACGATTATGACGATAAATTAATTCAACAACAATAATAATAATAATAATAATATGATATATCACACATTAATAATAGGAAATTTCCATTCAAACATTTTAATAATTCAAACTGGAGGACCCAGGTTCGATTCTTGAGTCCCACCCCTCGGAAGTATTTATCATAGGGTTCGGGCCCCTCGTCGTCCACAATCCGGCTGATCTCCGCAGGGGTGGGCAGCCTGTGAAGAGTTTTTTTTCGTTCCTTCACTTAGTAATCTTACTGAATGGAAAGTGGCGTCATCTGTTGACAGAAAAGCCGCGATACTAGTAATTACCACTGATTGGAAAGTAACATCAAAAAATGAAAACAGATAAAACATAAGGATTGATGGGCTTACTCCGATTATTCGCTGAAAATCTGAAATTAATCCTGAATCTTCAAGCCTAGTTCATTTTTTTTTTTTTTTGCATATTTTACGCCCCTTTCCAATCGAGGAGATTACTAATGGGCGGTGCCAGTTCCAACCACGGGCTGCACTCACACATGTGGAGGGATTACTAATGGGCGGGGCCAGTTCCAACCACGGGCTGCACTCACACATGTGGAGGGGGCCAGATGGCGAAGGACGGGGATCGCCGGGCCGGGCCCAGCACCCTAAAAAACTTTTCAGGAGTTACCAGATCCGGGACGCGAACCCGGGTCCTCCTGCGTGGCACGCCAACAGCGTTACCACTCGGCCATCCGGCCGCCAATCTAGTTCATTTAAACAGTATCTGGGTAGACAATTATTTCGATCCATAAACAGAGAAAAATCTTCAATGTTATGCAGAATTTTTTCAATTTCGATCCTTTTCTTGCAGTCAGCAGACGATTTTGCGGGAAATCCAGTTGGTTCTTTCTATCGGTGGTGGAGTGGGTGGTCAGCTTGGTCTAGTTGCGGGAGAACCTGTGGCACGGGAGTTCAGGCCAGAACCCGATTATGTAAAGGAAGGTAAGTAAATTGTTTGCATCATCTATCTTATAATGTTGTCCGTTGGTAGATTTAATGGGTATCACTGATTTTCCGTAGATCATTTTAAGACGTGTAGTTTATTATTGGTCAGACGTAATAAATTGTATTTTTCCTGAAAGGAGGATGTCCCAGTTTTAGCCTTTGTCTACTGGATGGCAGCGTGTTAAAGTTGTGGCTTACCACCCTGGAGGATTAGAATTCAAATCCGGGTCCCACACCTCCAGTTTTTCAGGAGTGTTCTGGGCCCGGCTCGTTGAACCATCCTTCAACCATCCGGTTGATCCCATCATAGATATTGGCCAGTCTGTGATGGGCTCTGTAAGTGGCCACCGCCAGATATACTATATCTCTCGTGAAATAAGGCGGCTTAACCTATCTAATCTAACTTTTAGTTATTTTACACCGCTTTCTAACCAGAGCAGTGGTATCACTATTGAATCCTTAGGATTTTGATCCAGTATTGATGGAATCGACCAGTAGCTAAAAGAATGGAGTTAAAAATGCTGCCGTTATCTGTTGTATGGATGATGACCGGGAATTCTATTTCTGATTCTGCAAGTAGAAATCTAACACCATACGAACAAAAAACGAATAGGAGAATCAAGTATACGTTTGATCAAATAGTATCATAGTAGTACTGTATAATAATTTCTTTATATGAATGTTAATTTTTCCTGTGTAGTTTTACACTGCTTTCCACCTAGAGGATACTAAGCGGCGGGGCATTTTGATCCTAATCACGAGCCGCTCAATCTCTGGTGGTATCAACCGGGAGGATGGGATTGCACGAGCCAAGCCCGGATCCTTCCTGTAACAAACGAGTTGATAGACTCGGGAATTCAATCCGGATCTCCAAGATGGAAGCAGAGCATGCTTTCACCCTGGCCATCTTGGCCGATATTTAATATCTATTAAGGTCGACCGGATTGGTTGCGTGGAGCGATTCAACTTTTCATTCTGGAGGATCCGAATTCGATTTTCGGGTCCCACTCTGTGAAAATATTTTTCATGAGGTTTGAGCCCAGTCCATCAATCATCGTTCTTCACAATTTGGCAGATCCTTTTGCAGAGGTGAACAGGCTGTGGAAGGTTCGTTTTTTGTAACAGATGTCACCACTTTCCATTCAAATAGAATAGTAAATTACGAGGCTAAATTTAGTATTTTATTATTATTTTATTCCACACGCTGCTGCTCACTTTTGCGAAGAGATCAGCCGGATTGTGGAGGACGAGGATTGACAGGCCAGCCAGACCCATAATAAATATTTTCAAAGGATAGGATTCAAGAATCGAGCTCGGGTCTTTCAGAGTGGAAAGCCGAATCTTTTTCACGCGGTCAATTCAGTAGACTAAAACTTCGCCTCGCTTAGTACTCGAGTGAAAATTGGCGACATCTGTTATAAAAAAAATACCTGTTTGCATGCGGCCAGTCCGGCCGACTCTAACATTTCGGTTTGCCATTCTGAGGACCCTGGTTTCGATTTTTGGATTAAAGGGTAAGCCCTTTGAAAAATATTTACCATAAGGTCCGGACCGGCTGTCCATCGCTGCTTTTCACAATTCGGTTGACCCTCTGCAAACTTTTTTCTTTTGAAAAAATATCACAAGGAGACGACAAAACTTGCATGGGCCAATTTTTGATAATTTCCGGTATTATTCGATTCATTTCACCCCTATATGTGTCATTTTCCAAAGTGAGCGCTACCGGTTTTGTCTCTTTTACGAGAAAACCTAAATTTAAGTTTTGGCGCACGAATGACGACTCTCTAGCAAAAAGCTATTTTGTTGTGGTTTGGTGGCTGTACCGTAAAACATCTTTGTACTAAACTTCTAGAATGCGCGCTTTCGATGGCCAAGGTCTTACGTTCGCATCCTTGCTCTGCGCTGTTTTTTGTGATAAAAATTTTTGTTAAAATTTTTTATAAAAATAAAGAGATCGTCAATTTATTTTTGTTAAAATTTTTGTTTTTGTTAAAATATACAAATAAAGTACAGTTGAGTCTCTCTAGTCCGACACTTTGCGAATCACCGCGCCGCCTACGCGAAATTTTCATGTCAACTTGTCGATTTGCGAGAGAGATTGATGTAAACAAATTTCAGTTGCTATTCGTTCGTTGCGCAGGCGTTATAGTGAGAATAATTTTTAAGCTCAATACACTGTTTACTGTAAAATAGTGATTTTTTGCTCTGTCAGTGTTTGTTGTTTATCTTTATATAATGCCACAAATCGGAAAAAGTGAAAAATCGAGATAAAATTGAGAGGTTTGTGGAAGATTTAAACAGCAAGAGTAGTGACAGGAAAATCTTAATAAACGTATTCGTTTGTGTAATTCCATTTTTTTTTTCATTGAACATCCAATAATCCGGTCAAATCTCTGAACCCCGACAAGCCCTGGCCTCGTGTGTGTCGGCTTACAGACAACTCTACTGTAATAATTTTTATATATATTAAAAAATTTTTATCACAAAGTGCAGAACAAGGACACGAACCACGACATCGAGAAACGAAGGCGTGCACTTTAGAGGCAGAGCCACCGAAGCACCAACAAAATAGCATTTTTCTAAAGAGGCGTCATTGGTGTGCCAAAAACCATCGATGGCCAAAACTCAAATTTGAGTTTTCTCGTAAAAGAGAAAAGCGGTAGCGCTCACTTTAGGGAAAGATACAGAGGGGAAATGAATCAAATTTACCGGAAATTATCAAAAATTGTCCCATGCAAGTTTTGTCGTCTCCTTGTCAGTTTATATACGATATATATTATCCTAATATATTACAGTCAAACCCCGATAAGACGCCACTATTCGTTTTGGGACGAATTTGGCGGTTAATCCGGGTTGGCGGTTTATCGAAAACACGCGTGGTATATAAATGAAAATGAACAAATTTATTAACTTTAATAAAATATAGTACATTTATATTTAGCATCCAAACTTAACATTTCTGTTTTTTCAGAAATGTTAAGTTTCTGTTTTTCAGTATACCAGTAACCATCACTATTATATACGTAACGTATATGTACTGTACTATATAGAAAAGGGTTGTTATGATCTTAAATTTTCTACAACTTAGGTGTGAACCAGGCTTAAAGAGACACATGATTAAACGTTAGCTCCATCTCTCCTATCTCCTGGAGATAAATGAATTCACAGAACTCTTAACACTGTATATATAGTAATTACTGATGAACTTTGGAATATGAGCCATCTTACATCTTCCTGGTGGATTAACGAGGACAAATACAATACCAAAAGGAATGTTTGTTTAGACGTTTCTATTGGCGGATGGCGTCTTATCGGGGTTTCCCTATTCCATTAACATAGGGAAGATCCGTTCCGACAAATTGGCGGTCAGCGAGGGTGGCGGCTTAACGGGGTTTGACTGTATATAACATAATTTAGCATAGACTTTATTATCAAATAAAGTTACTGTTTATTAATCGTAAACATTTTATGGAACGTTATATAAATTTATATATGTGTATCAGAATACATCTACCATGTTTTGAATTTGATGAAATGAATAAAGCGAAAGAAACTCGCATTGATACAACATGTAAATTTGTCCATTCACCAATTAATGCACTTTTTATATTACAGATCAGGAACTAGTAAAACTGAGAAAAAATTTTGTTTTGGAGAAACTATGGAGTATAGAATATGCAATATCCATGTAAGTTAATTTCTTTTTATGGATATAGATGTTGAAATCATTAAAGATGCTCATTCACACAATTTTCGAAGAGATCGTCATTTGATAATTAACTAAAGCCATCACTCTCAGCTCTCCACGTAAGCCTGGATTCCACATCAATAGAAACACCAGACAACAGAAACAACAATTTGCTGTTGTGTCTCTGCTCTGTTTTGTTTCCGTTACAGCAGAAATTCGGGACAGTTTTGTATACTACAGCGACCTATTGCGGTTGTTTAAAGTGGTCTCTTTTTATTGCTTATCTGATGTTAAATAATATCTCTGCTTATATAAATAAGCAGAGATATTATTTAACATCTTCAAAAAACATTTCCAATTTTTCGTTGCATTTAACTTATGTTGTTTCCACCATTTTGATTTTTAATATTTCAGTTCATGACATAAACCTCACTCCAAGCGAGATACGTGATTGGCTAAAAGTACAACTGCAAGAGCTGCAGAAACGTAAAAGTTGAAATTTTATCTGCTCTACTTTTCGGCTCACAATTTGCTGAACAGTACGTTATAAATAGGAAGTGACATCACATTTGGGCGTCTGTTGTCAGTTTCTGCAGTACGTTCTGATGATTTGGAATCCAGACGTTATAGTTAATATAAACTGTGTGTGTATGGGATCTATTCCTCTGATCATAACTGAAGTCAACTTTAGCAGATATTTGCCTTTTTTTTAATATAGCCAGTTTTTCAATATACAGTAATATTTTAGCATTTTAAAGTACGAGGGGTGATCAAAAAAGTAAGGTTACAAAGCCTGCAGTGAAACGTGTACATTTTATTTCATACAACCAATACAGCCAACTGATAGTACATACATTAGGTTATTTTTCGACATAATTTCCATATCGGTTTAGGCACTTGTCGCTTTGTGGATGAGTTTGAATATTCCCTCCTGGTAAAAATCCTGTCCTTGCATGTTCAGCCACGTTGTCGCGAAGTGTTTCACCTCCTCGTTTGAAGCGAATCGTTGGTCTCCTAGGTGCTCCTTCAAGTGAGGAAAGTCGCTTGGAACGAGGTCCAGGCTGTAGGGAGGGTATTCAATGATCACACTGTTGAAGCAGTTTCGCTGGGACATCATCGAACACCTTCCCTACAGCCTGCACCTCGCTCCAAGCGACTTTCACCTTTTTCCTCACTTGAAGGAGCACCTAGGACCGACAATTCGCTTCAGACGAGGAGGTGAAACACTTTGCGACAACGTGGCTGAACATGCAAAGACAGGATTTTTACCAGGAGGGAATATTCAAACTCATCCCATGAAGGAACAAGGGCCTAAACCGATATGGAATTATGTCGAAAATAACCTAATGTATGTACTATCAGTTGATTGTATTGGTTGTATGAAATAAAATATATACGTTTCACTGCAGGCTTTGTAACCTTACTTTTTGATCACCCCTCGTATTTGTCAGCTATTTGAAAAAAATTTTCAAATCAGAATGTGAATTAGGCATATGAATTTTGGTAATTTTGATTAAAAGATATTAAAAATAAAACTATTATGACCTAATGTCAATCATACTGCATTGATGCCACTTTTTATTCAAGTTTTTCGATATATTATATATACAGTCAAACCCTGATAAGACATCACCCTCGCTGACAGCCGAGAAATTCAGTGGAACAGATATTCCCTAGTTAATGGAATAGGCAAACCTCGATAAGATGCCATCCGCCAGTAGAAACGTCTAAATAAATATTCCTTTTGGCATTGTATTTGTCCTTGTTAATCCGCCAGTGGCATGTAAGTCACCTTACATCCTGAAGTTCACCAGTATAGTATATACAGTATTAAAAGCTCTCTGGAATTCATTTGTAACCAGTGGGTGGGAGAGATGGAGTTTTAAAGGTTAATCATGTCTCTCTCTAAGCCTGGTTCACACCTAGGTTATAGAAAATTTAAGATAGTAAGAACCAGATCGTTTCCATCATTTATTGTGTACTGAGCAAATAAGGATACTGTAAAGTAAGCTGTGTACATTGTGTTTTACAAAGAACTCAAAGTAGAGGATCAGAACAGCAGATGGACATGTTTTCTATATAGTACTATAGTGCAAAGTATACAGTTTTTTAGAAATGTTAAGTTTGGATGCTAAACATAAATGTACTGCTATTATTAAATCTAATAAATTTGGAGTTCATTTTCATTTCCATATTACATGTATTTTTGATAAACTGCCAACCTCGATTAGTGGCCAAAATCATCGCCGAATGGATGGTGGCATGTTATCAGAGTTTGACTGTATTTAAAAAATCTACTAACATCTTAAAATATCAGTCATTCGTAGATAATTTTATAAAATGACAATCACTAAAAGTTAAAACCTTCTGAAACTTAATGACAATTTAATGGGATGTCTGGGATAGTTTGTCCCCGATGTCCTATAAAAATTTAATACTGATGATTAGATGTTGAATTTGCAGAGTTTCAGCCATGTAACTTCAGTTGCAGTAATTGATAGTCGTAAAGGAACTTTTCAACAACGCAAGAATCATAAGCGTTGTCTACTGCATTGTGTAACTTTTCGTTTATTTTTACTATAGTAGTTTGAATATAACGATTAAAGATAGTTCTATAATGGATCGAAAGCATTTCCTTTTTCCTCCTATTAAAGTGCTTTTCTCGTTATTTTTGGTGGATGCCTGCATAGATCATATGTACAAGAGTGCTGCTCCACAAAAAACTTCTGAGGATTAGAGCTTTTCGAATTTTTGTGGATCTATACAAGATGTCAGGAATACATTGTAAAACTAAGCACTAGATAAGATTTAAATTATTGATTTATTATACTGCATTTTAGCAGTTTTAAATTGTGATGGAGTTTTTAAAAAAATGTAAATTGCTACAAGAAATAATATTAAATTTCGGATAAAGGATTGTGGATCTATACAAGATGTCAGGAATACATTGTAAAACTAAGCACTAGATAAGATTTAAATTATTGATTTATTATAAAATGCAGTTTTAAATTGTGATGGAGTTTTTAAAAAAATGTAAATTGCTACAAGAAATAATATTTTTATTAACCGTAATCTGCAATGTAAAATTTTCTTCTTTTTCTTTACTAAACGTTAAATAATATGGCGCACATATAATAAAGTGTGTCTTTTGTAATATACAGTGGACCACCTTAAAATACAATTAAAAAATTGCGTCAGTATTTCTAGAATGCGATAAACATTCCCGTGCAATTTATTAGATAAATTTACCATTTTGACACATTTTTCATTTTTTTGGAAATGCAATATTGTACAATACTGCCTGACAATCACGAGTGTAGACTGTGATGAACATATGCACACTGCACATATGCTCATCACAGGCAACCTACACTTGTGCTAACAATGGAAGTCAGGTGAAGGATGGGTTGAATAGGCAGAGTCTGAAAACCTAAACAAAATCTGGAAGTATGAGACCCAGAATTAAATATGAATACTCCATGATGGAAACATTACATACATCCATCCTAGACAAGCTACTTAGTCATCCAGTCAACTGACTGCCATTATAACAAAATCGTTATGATGATCATTGAAAATATAGATTTTTTGTCATGAATAATCACTATCATAACCCCCAACCATTCCTCAATTTATACAAATAATTGGGACAGAATTCTTTTATGTTATCCAGATTTTGCACGTTATAAAAATAATTTTTTTAACAAAAATACTGAAACAAAAATTCCCAGGGCTAGATGGATTACTGTGATTGTATCTACATAATGTTGCGATATCATACTGTTTCTTGACTGAAAGATAATGCCACATAAACGATATTATGCCAATAATATGATATTTAAAATCAACAAACCATATACAAAAACATAAAAAATCAAGTAATATGAAGTTTTCTATTGGCAGTTTTCCTTGTCCAGTCAGACCCAGCAAGCTTTTGAATTTCATTTCTCCATCTGGTTTGAGAAAAGTAACCTACAAAATGTATGTATTTGTAAAAATATATAACTTGACATTACAAATAAAATTTCTTGGCCTTTTCTTATCTCTTGATATCATTCCTAAAACTTTTAATGTCCATCTATTATCATTTGTTCACATCAAATGTCCAACTCAATTCTATTTAAGTCACTACTTTTTTGACGACATCTGTTACTTGTCTGCTTCCTCAACCATGTATAGGTCCTCAACTTATGATCACTTGTATTTATAATGGTGATTGAAATCTGTTAATTCCAAATAAATAAACAAGCACTAACACACGAGAAGATTTAAATTTACTGTATAATGTTTTCGATTTCTTTTTAGGTCCTCTTCAATACAAAAATATTACAGAACGCTTTAGAATATAGTTAATGGAATAGATTCAAAATATTTAAATATATTAAAACATAATCGAGTAAAATATAATATTAGATAAGATAAATATAGACTTTTAAACATAATAATTGTAAACTAGTTTATATTAATAATTTATTTATTTAAAGGATTTAAATAAATAAAAAGATTAGGTGTAAGTAAATAATAGTCTAGATTTTTTATAGATTGTTTATAGCACACCATTGCCAAGACATTGGTAAATATATGGGTTAATGTATTTATAATCTTATTTCTGTATAATGTATTTATTTATACAGAAATAGATATTTATCATCATCAGACAAATTATTATATTTAAACTTTTATAGATACTGTATTGTGATGAAATCCAATGCTGATAGTTTAGAATTTATTTTAAAATTACATTTAAATTTTTATAAATCAAATTGGGCAGACCTAGTTAAAATTTTAAAAAATTTATAGTCAATTATTAATGCAATAGATTCCCAAAGTTTCAACATTAGAGTCACATAATTACAACTTTAAATAAAATATCATGTCATGATATTTGATAAGTCACATATGTAGACCCTCCAAGTGTCACATGATTTGCGGGACAGTCCTGCATTTCTGAAGGAATCCCGCCATCCTGCCTGAGATAGCAAAATGTCATGCTTTTAGGCCTTTTTTTTATTTTGTTGTCGATAAATCTGATAAAATATTTATTAAACATTATACTTTTATACTGTTTAATATTGATGTCGATAGTCACCACACTCATCAGTTAACCACTAGATGGTACGAGAATAGCAACCAATGAACTTCGATCATCGATATATAGATGATTTCAATAGCTCTTTCTCGTTTTACTTTCTCCATTTTGTTCCATGCCTTGTGGCATGGAACACAATAGCTCAAGAGAAAGAAACACCTAAAGCATGTGCTCATAGGAAAACTAAATTTGACCTGAAATGGAACAGAGTTTCAAAGCATCAGGAAGGACAGAAATAATGACTTTCATGCCTTTTTCATTGTTTTCTGCAAAATATTTGCAATCGAGCACCAAGGCATAGAGGACATTGAGCGTCATGTGACCTGGCCCGAACACGTGAAGAAACAAAGATGTAGACAAGAACAGATTATAACAAGGCTTATTCTGTCATTAATAAAATCAAGACAGCTGGAGCAATTGAACAATGAGACAATATCAAACTTAGTGTGCGCAAAAATATTCTAAAGAAGCATGTTTTAACAAGCAGATTAGCGATAGTGCAGTGACAAAATATAAGTTAGCTATATGGATGTATAATAAAGTGCATATAAATTCAAAATAATGAACATATATAGATTTATATAAGAAATAAAAAAAATGAACTATTTGTCTAGCAAATGACCTATATGTCCTGCATTTTGACTTGTGTCCAGCAAAAGAAGTGTGACATCTTGGAGGGTCTACATGTGATGTAATCATTGCACTCTTAATATGTTTCTCTCTCTCACTCTATTAGTGTTTAGTGTTGAAACTATGACAGACATTAGTATCGTTAACATTATGCAAATTTAGGAAATTCAAATTTAAATGTAAATCACATTATGTAAATTTAAATGTTAAGATATTAATCCCTATCATGGTTTCAACAAAAAATTAATAGACCAAGAGAGAGAAAAAGAAAAAATTAATAGACCGAGAGAGAGAGAGAGAGAGAGAGAGAGAGAGAGAGAGAGAGAGAAGCACATGAAAAGAGTGATGATTACATTAAATGCAAGGTGATGATTAGGCTAAACACAAACAATGAATTTTGTTACAAGATATTTACAACATAATATTTTTTGTTGTTATAAAACACATAATTATAAAGCACTAACACTGAAACTTTGGGAATATGTGGTACTAACAATTGATTGATTTTTTTTTTTAATTTTAAGAGTAGAGCCATCTAATTTGACATATGTAAATTTATAAATATCATATTACTTAATGTTAATTGTTATGTAATAATTATTAGCTAATATAAAGTAGTATTATAAATGTTTAGAATTGTCCACCAGATTCTGTAGATTTTCGTCAGTTCCAATGTTCTCTGTACAACAACCGTCTAGTGGCTCAAAGACTGATCCATGAATGGATACCATATAATGAAAGTAAGTCATTACTTTAAATCTAAACAGTTATATTTCTTAATAAAAGTAATATAACTTTAAAAAATATGCACTAAGTGTGCATTAAATAAATAGAGAAATGTACTGGAATAAAAATATATATTAAAGAAATCAAAACATTTATATTTCACCATTAAATGAAAAAATTAATTTAAATTATTGTAATATCATGAACAAAATCAATAACAGTAATCAGTTGTAACAATTTATAGTTGTTTCTTTGAATCATTGTTTTCTAAACTTGTAATCTGTAAAAAAAATTTCAGATTGCTTACTAATTTACTTTAGTAAGTAGATTCAGCATAAATTTGATGATTTTTATAACTTTTATGAATTTGTACTACTAAAAAATTTTGCTTATAAGTTAACAGTATAAACTCTATATATAATCATATACAAAATTCTAAACAAAAGTGTGTTTATATTTTATTAACAGGATAAATTTGGATTTCGTTCATTTGAATACTATTATAGTTATTTATGCATTCATTTAATGTACTAAAGTTTTTCAAAGTTATATCCTGTAGTAATAGTTTGTTATTCAAAAGTGCCATTAAAATTAGGAAACAAATAATGTTATTTCAACATATAAACTTAGTATGTTGCATTCCATTAGGAAACTGTGTATTCTGCATAGATTATATGCAATTTAAATAATTGAAGAGGCTGAATAAACTGAAAGTATTATTGCAAATAATAATTAAATTAGATTTTTCCTTCAATTAATTGAAGGCTGTATTTTATTAATGATGAAGATAAAAAGCAGAGGGATATAAGCCTTAATAGAATTATGAATTTAATTTTAATGTCTATAAAAAAAAATTAAAAATTTTTTATCAGTTGATGATACATTCAGTGTGTTATCAAATCAATTTTGGTTTTTGCTGCATAAAAAATTTCTATATTTTTAATTAGCATCATAAAGCATAAAAGAAATGAAATACTTAAACTATATTCCATTTTACTTTTTGATAGTTTTTGAAACTTCATTTACTGTATACTCATATAAAACATCAACTATGAATTCCTCTGTTCTTCATTATAAATAAACTTTTTCATTATTTAAGAAATATTTTTATTATAATAATAATAATAATAATAATAATAATAATTTACATTCCCGTATCTGCATTTTACTTAATACAACTGACCATAGTCAGAAAAAATTAAATAAAAAATTCAGAACAAAAGCACCATTAAAACTAGGAAACAAATGAAATTGTGTATAAGATATATATATATATATATATGTGGTTTATGTAATTAGTGAAATTATACAGTAAACATTCATAATTTAAATTCATTTCATCACATTGTGTTGTAATCACATTATCACAAGAACAAAGAATAATAGTACAGGACATTTTAGAGAGAGAGAGAGAGAGAGAGAGAGACCACATTCAAATAACTTTTATTATTATTATAATGGAAAATTCATATCAGTTCCTCATAATTTCATCACTGCCCATATCAGCAATGATGAAACTGCAGATATGTAATTTTATTATTTTTTTATTATAGTGAACAAATACAGATACCTGAAACTATGAATAGTAGCAAACATTATATAAATGCTGTAATGTTAAAGAACTTTTATTCTTATTTATTATCAACAGATAAGTAGACAAACTTTTATATAGATGAACTATTATCTTAAACAAAAAGTGGGAATGGAAGTTATTTACATAATATGCTGGTAATGCAGTGTGTACACTGCATTACTAACATATGTTATAATAGAACTTTTTGCCCATATTTTGATTTTTCCAATTTTGTAGTAGACAACAGAGTTTCTGTTACAAACCCAGTTTTACTGAGTTATATATGTTATTTGAAATGTCATTTTATGAATTTTTAGTATTTATTTATTGCAATTAAGGTCCATATTTTCAATTGTTTTTATATTTCATATTTGAAAAAACAAACTGCAAACTCATGAACAGAAAACAATCTGTATTAATTTGGATTTTAACATATTTTTGTGACTATAGCAATGATTTTGCTATAAAAATTATTTATCTCATTTTTATTTCACAGATGAGAATGAATGTGAATTGAGATGTCAATCTAAGAATAAAGATATGCAGTATTCTTTTGGAAAAGTGATGGATGGAACTAAATGTTCCCATAAGACCCAGAGCCTGTGTGTTAATGGAAGATGTTTGGTGAGTACTTTCTATTGCAAGAGAAAATACAGTAGAAAATATTTAAACTATTTGTTATTTTCAATAGCCAGTGGATTGCAATGGTAAAATAAGTTCTAAGATTCAGATGGATGCTTGTGAAATATGTAAAGATGACAATAAAACCTGTATACATTACAAAAATATATATTCAAATCAATCTGTTCAATCCAGTGAGTTTTCTTTATTCTTAAAAAATTTTTTTAATCATTAAGCTTAATCTTTTTATTCTTTACAGATTATCATCAAACTTCAGTGAATTTACCAAATGCTACTAAGATGAAAATACATCATCTAGACTGGACTGATAATTTAGCTAGGCATACCTTTGGTGCTCCTCATGAACTGAAATGTTTGACAGTGTCTGTCAGTCATCTGAACAAATACATTATTTACAATCCTAGAATAGATAACTATGCTGCTCAATATTCGAAGATTAATTCTTGGGCCCAACATAAATATCTACTGAAAAATGAAAAAGTAATTCACATTTGGGGACCTACCAATAGAAATTGTTACATTACTGTAAGTTTAGTATTGCTACCTTCTTATTTATATAAAAGATTATTGCAATTTTTTTTGTTTTCTGATATGTAGGTTCTTCTACGTAGTATTGATGATAATTTATATTATGAATACTGGCTGTCTGAATGGCAAGACACTACAGGAATAATGATTCTTGAAAAAGTTCTACACAGAATGAAATTAACTGAATCACTTCCTATCTGGAATGAAGAGAAATTTTTGGCATATCATCAATACTTAATAGAAGATCAATTTATCAAAATGCAAAATAAAGGTATGAAAGAATCTAGAAATGATAGGAATCTAGAATATAACTCCAGAGTCATTGAAAAATCAGGTAAAGATATCTTTTTAAACAGATGAATATAGATAAGGAAGAATTAATTATATTTTGTCTGACCAGGATGCAAGTCTTGTACAAAAGTAAAAAACCTGATTAAAAATTTCTGCCAGAGTATCTTTGGTAAATACAGGTATTATTTGTCTAGTTCATAAATTAATCTTATGGTTTAAACTTAATTTTCATTTTCAGTACTCAGAGCTATAGTGACAGAAACTGTGAAGATAAATGGAAAAATTCGCTATCAGTTAGAAGTGATTGAATCTTTTAAAAACCAACTGCTCATTCAATCTAAGGAATACTTATGGACTACTAAGATTTGTCAATGTCCTAGATTGTGGCATCATCGAGAATATCTAATTATGGGCCGACTAAAGATCATCCAAAGAGAAAGTTATCTATGGATTGATCGAAAGTCTTATGTTAGAAGATATAACCCAAGGAGGGCTAAACTTTTACTAAAACTGACTCAAAATAAAACCTTCTTAGTGAGATTTTGTGGCCAGAGAAATAGTTGAGAGATATTTCTGGTCCAAGTTTAGATTGTGTATTGTTAAACTTCACTTCTGTGATATATATCTATTTCAGAAATATAATGAATATATATTTTATAAAATAAATTAATATTATCCATAATTTTCAAATATTTTACTTAATCAAAAACATTCAACAGCAATTTTTGATACATAAATAATGTACAGGATTCTATATGCATGTACATATTTACTCTTAACTTATATGCATGTGACTGCATCATGAATATGAGCCCATGTGCAATGGATTAATATATTGGCAACATCCATTTGTGTTTGGTTTTTAGCTTTGTAAGTTTATTATGATCTTATATTGTTAACATCAGTATAGCATTAAGCAAGAAAAATTTATTACAAATAATCAAGGGTAATTAATAAATGTATGTTTTTTGGCTTACTCAGGCCTCTTTACATATCTATTTTACATTTATATTATCCAGAATACACAATTTCCTAATGGACTGTAATATATTAATTTTATAATTTGAAAGAACATTATTTGTTTCCATGATATTAACAGTGCTTTTTAATACTCATCTATCATATCTTTATAGTTACATTTTTCATTCTTAATTCATATCTTACACAAATTTAACAATTATATCTATATATATTATATTTATAAATGTGATCACACGCACACATGCATGCACGGTGCACTCCATTTAAAAATCTGTTGCAAAAGGAAGGCCTAATGATACGGTATCTGATAAGTGCTGAGGTCTAGATGTGTTGGTTATCAATCTCCCTCAGCCAATGTGGATTTTCAGACGTTATATATATTATATTTATATATATTATATTTATAAATGTGATCACATGCACACATGCATGCACGGTGCACTCCATTTAAAAATCTGAAGCAAAAGTAAGGCCTAATGATACGGTATCTGATGTGCTGAGGTCTAGATGTGTTGGTTATCAATCTCCCTCAGCCAATGTGGATTTTCAGACAACCATTAATGCACATTGTGGATGTTGATCTCTCTGTTACTTTTGAATGTAGCCTTATCAATGCAGAGAATTCACAATAGAAGCTATGGATTTTATTCAGCAATCAATTGCAAAACAATTTTATACAATTCTGAAAGTCATTTTCTTCAGGCTTTTTGTGCAGATTGATGTGACATGGATGCAAACTGCATCTATTTATAATTCTTCACAGTCACATGATCTAAGTCCAATCTGCTGAATGTCTGGTGGAGTCATGAGGATTCACAGTTACAATAGCAAGGACATCAGCTATTCTGTTTTCCCTTACAGGTCATCTAATTTGTTCATTTCAAATATGAGTTGGCTGAACCTAACTAGTTCCATGCATATGAATTATTAGAAACTGGAAAACCTTATGATTGATGGGTGCACTACGGATACTTCTCAGCATAAATATGTTCAGAAATTCAGTAAGTCTGATGATACTAACCCAACACTATCAAATGCTTCTTTGTTTGTGAATGGCATGACTGTAATGGAAAACCAAGGAAAGTTGATGAATAACGAATAAAGAGATAAGTATAACTTGTTCCTTGTTAATTCCTATGTGAGACCTGCAGATGATATAAAATAGGCTTATGGCTTACCTGCAGTCTGTGGACTGAGCCTGGATGGGTAATATGTTGAGACAAAGTGACAGAAATTATGTTTGAAAACCAACAACTTTCTTTATTGGAGAGTTTACAGACTTAACCTGATAGTGATATCAGAAGGATATACCTTTATCAATAACAAAAAAACTCTTTCATCTTGAATTTCTTAACCCAATGTGCAGAGATACTTCTTTTATTCTAGGGTTGATGTAGATCTTGTTTTTGTTTTCCTTCACTAGTTATGCACAGTTTGGTTCATTGTTGAATTTAGTTCCAATAATTAAGAATGATTCTTATAATGATTTCTGAATTGCCATTGCCTTGCAAGTGCTTCAAAAGATGGTTTGATTAGCTAATGTCTTTCTTTTCTGAAGTTTGCACTAACTCTTGACTTGTGTCTTCCTCTCCTGGAGTTTTGAACTGACTTTCTTTATATTCTTTTCTGGTGGTGATTTTGAATACTCTCTCTTGAAGTTCTCAAACCAACTGATATTTTGGTTGTAGTCTCGGGGCAGAGTCCTGATCCAATCCCATAATAAATATAATTCTTTTCCCAGGGGAAGACAATGTTTCTCCACATCGTTTTACACCACAGTTACATTATCTTTATTTACAATCTTATCACAACACCTGTTAGTCATATTACTTTCAATTCAGTCAGTAATTCTTTTCACATTTATTATTCTTTAATCGTGGAGAACAAGATTCTCTGGAATGGTTGGCATGATAAACAATTTCTATCACTTGTTTATCCAACTAAAGTGTCACTCCGATTACATTCTTTTTATGTTTTTTTTTTATGAAGAGGTGTAGAGTGATACCTTACAGCAGATCCGAATTCCATGTCCCTACACTTATCATCAAACCATCTAATTCTTTAGATACACTTTGGTTATATAAATTTCATTCTGAACTTTTTAAGCATCTCTTATTTTTAAAAAGGATGAGACAGATGGTCTATTACATCCCATATACTTATAGAATTTATTGCCAAATTAGCAAAAGATGCAAAAAAAAAATGAAAAATGCAATTATAAAGATATGATATATGAGTATTAAAAAGCATTGTTAATAACTTGGAAATAAATAACATTCTTATATACTTATATAATTTATTGCCAAATTAGCAAAAAATGCAAAAAAAAATGAAAAATGCAATTATAAGATATGATATATGAGTATTAAAAAGCATTGTTAATAACTTGGAAATAAATAACGTTCTTTCAAACTATAAAATTAATATGTTGCATTCCATTAAGAAATTGTGTATTCTGAATAGTTTAAATGTAAAATGGAGAACTAAAGAGAGTTAAATAAGCTGAAAACATTATTGTAAAATAATCAATAGTTTTGATTAATTAAATTTTCCTGCTTGAAGATTGTATTAATATCAATAACTTGAAGATATAAGCAGAGGAACATAATCTTAAAACAAATTTGGATCTTATGTTGTACTATAATGAATAGTAGTGATGAGATTGATAGATATAAAGTGTTTCCAATTTGGTTGTGGAAACTGAATCAATGTTATAAGTTACGAACTATCTAGTATTTTATATGAACTTTGATGATACATATGAATAATGTTTGTGTTCTTGAAGTTATCAATTTATGACCATTTTATAAAAATAAAATAAAATTGTATAACAAAATATTTTGTTTAAACAGACTGATACTGAACTATATATTAAATGCAGGTATACATCACTTTTTGGCACTTTGTTAATATGACACTTCTCAATTATATTCCATTTTTTTTTTTTTTTGTTTTGTATCTCAAAATGGAAATCATTTGCAAAATAATATTTATGCTTTATAAATCTAATCTAACATATAGATAGGCCAGGTCCAGAACTATCCTGAAAATCTGAAAGTATGAGACCTGGAATTGAATCTGGACCTCTATGGTGATACACAAATGCCTTAAAACATGGCTGCCTGGCAGAATTTTTTAGACCTGTTGCTTTTGTATACTTAATTAATAATAGTGTAGATACGTTTTTAGGCTTTTGCATATAATAGCAAATGAAAAGGTGGTAATTTGCTTTATAGTGGTAGTCAGGAACACAATAATGAAGTATGCCTATATAAAAGTTTGAGAAATGATTCCAAGTATTTCATACTAGTGAAGATCCAGAGTTCATCTATAATGCCGTATATCTTCAAACTAATGACTATTAAAGTTTATTTTAATTCTTTTCTAATAGCAGGTCAAAAGATTTCAGAAAAGTATCTGGCTGATTTTGAATAATTTTCTTAATGCAAAATAATTTGACAAACTACACAAATTATTGAAAATACTTTATTTTTATATACTGTATATTATAAAATGGATGAGAAAAAATACTTTACAAAAATATCAAGAAAAAAATATTTTGTTCAAATCAATAATTCATATATATATATATACATACAAAAATATTTGTTTAATATTGAAAGAATAATTCATAGTTTGTGAGAAGAAAGATATACTAAAATCATATTCTACATTTGCTTTTGATGTGTATGTTATATCATTTTTGCTTGGAGAACAAAAGTGAAAAATTTGCAATTTATAATTCTACAAATTTTTGACTAATAGAAAAATCAAGCATTCGTAAACAAAAATAAAAAATTACTCTTTTCTAAATAAACAAATGATCACAGGATTCCTTATCTTACTTAATGTTGCCTTAAATGTACCTTATACATTACATAACGTTTCAATTTGATTTATTTATAGATAGCCTCCCTACAAATCAGAAGATACAATATAGCCATCATAATATAATACATATATGCAGTTATAATAATTATCATAACTTTTATGAAATTATCTATTGACAATAATCTATCAGAAATGTATTTATAACTCTAGTTATAGCAGTGCTTTAACCATCGTTGCAATTTTACTATACAAAATTTAATATTTCACTATATATTAAATTATAAAGATTTTTTTAATATAGTTTTCATATTAAAATTTTTTACTTAAAAGTCAAATTTACATAAGTTAGAGAGCTCATATTTATGTACTTATTCCTACTTAAGGGTGCTTGATTCTTTATTTATTAAAAAACAGTAAGATGAATTAAGATTAAAAAATATGTCATATGAACTTATGCCATAAAAACATCTATTACAGGATTTATTTATAATATAAAAAAGGAAACAGTCTTTCAAGACTCACTATACTGCTTAGTTTATCAATTGTTTTTGGTCACTTTAAAGAAACAATCTGTCCACACAATTGCCTATTTCAAGTGCTGGAATATTACAGAAAGCTATTCCTGGTGTCAGAAACTGATGTGAGAAGTCCAACTGGCACCTGGGAGTTCACATAGAGTTTGAATGTATAGCAACTTCTAGTTTATTTATTTTTTCTTATAATCTAAGATATTTTTGTAAACAGCTTATTAAAAATTCACATAATCTTTCCTTTCCACATTGCAGGGTATCCAAAACAGAACAAAAAAAGAGGAAATTAAACAAGATAAATATGGTATTATTACATAAAAATGCATGCATGTGCACATTTTGTACATTCTTGAATGTAATAAAATATCTATAATGAACAATTCTATTCAATTCTCATGGTACTCTTTATAACTAAAAATGCTACTTCATTTGTTTAAGTTTCTGTTGGTTTACTTTCTTATATGCTATTTAAATATTTTGTATGCTTTGATAATGATTGCTATTGGAAAAATTCACTATTGCTATTTCCAACAAACCTAGCAATGATTTATTTCTTCAAATTACACAATGAAAAGTTTATGTTTTATGATTAATGTTAAAACAATTACATTCAAAGAAGTTATAAAAAGCGAAACAATGTATGTTAGAATCCAGAAAATATAGTAAAAATTAATTAATCATCACATTAAAATATGAAACCAAATTATCGTCCAGAATACAATGAATGTCATGACATCCATCATTTTAGATTACACTGCATTGTTAGTTTTGGAATGGTAGAAATTTTAGCTATCGATGTCAGTACATTAGGCAGGGCAGCTGAACATTATAGCAAAGATGATAATAAAATTGATTGTACATTATAGTAAAATACTTTAACTGAGTTACATTAAGCAAGGTATATCTGTATACCTTAGTACCTTAGGTAATTTATGAGAATGTAGAGAGTATATTACTCAAGTCTATAAATTGTTTACAGACTTGTATATCTATGTAGAATGCTTATATAATTCTACTCCCAGTAAGTTATTCCAAATAGATTTATTAATTTTTATTTATATAAAAACTTATAAATTTATCAATGGCAAAATTAGATTTGATGATCAGATCATATACTTTTGAATTTTAAGGCACTAATTCAACTGAAATTTTCTTTTTATTCTCAAAATACTAAGATTTTAGATGACATTTTAGAAAAATACCATAATTTTGCAATAAATTTATGGCACTCTGGACAGATTGGAGGATACAAATCTAATACAGTGGATTCCACTTAATTGGGACAGCTGCATAATTGGGACAAACCTCAAAGAATGAAAACCAAACTAATACAAAATTTAAACGCTTAATTGGGACAGTAGCAGAAAAGCTCAAAGAACAGAAACCAAACTAATACATAATTTAAATGCTTAATTGGGACAGTAGCAGAAAAGGAATTTCAATTTTTATATATTTTACGGATTTTTCGAAAGTATGGCTACACATACATACACTATCTTTGAGATTTTTTGAAAGTATGGCTACACATACATACACTAATCTTTGCCAAGATGTCAAGAATGGATTTTACACTCATAAAATTGCTTGGCAGAATAAAATTAAAAGCCAGCCATTTAATACAAGTTCTAATCTTTGCCAAGATGACAAGAAAGGATTTTACACTCAAGTAAAATACCTGGCTGAATAAAATTAAAAGCCAGCCATTTAATACAAGCCATCGTATCATGGTAGACTCGCTGAAATAAACCAAAAATCTATCATAGATGCGTCTCCTACAAAAAGAAAATCAACTGCCTAAGGAGTGGGCATTACAGAAAGAAATTCCAGAAATATCGAAAAGAAAGCATGATGGAAAGGATTCAGAAGTCGAAGAAGCGTTAGATCAATGGATTTCTATAGTTAGCAGGCGAGGCGTGAATATCAGCGGCCCAGTATTAAAGACGGGAGATCGGTAAAAAACTAATATTTAGATACCTATTTTAATAAATCGTTAAAATAGGTACCTAATTATTATTTTTTTACCCACAAATTACATATTTTATTTTAGAATTTATTATTACTTCGTGATGACAGCTGGACCAAAATGGCTTAGTCCCAACGTGTCCTGATCTGTAGAGAAGGATTCTTAGGTTACTTAATGTTGCCGGGGCAGCCGCTTAATTGGGCCAAAATGGAGATCGGAAGAGCGTCGTGTAGGGGCCAAAAAAGTTAGTTAAAATGGCTTGGCCCGACGTGTCCCAATTAAGCAGAATCCACTGTATATACTTTATGTATAAAGATAATCCTCAACTTACAATGGATTTCATTTCCAAAAATTTCAAACTCTGCTATTATAAGTCTATTATTACTTCGTTTAATTGGGACAGCTGCTTAATTGGGATCAACAAAGTTAGTTAAAATGGCTTGGCCCAACGTGTCCCAATTAAGCAGAATCCACTGTATATATTTTATACATAAAGATAATCCTCAACTTACAATGGATTTCATTTCCAAAAATTTCAAACTCTGCTATTATAAGTCAGAAACGGTCAGAAATCAGGAATTCCCAAAATTTATGGATTGTCCACTACTGTATTTATTATCATACTCCACTTTATCATAATAAACTTAATGAACACAAATATGATATAAAAACAATGCTTTATTTATACATAAAGGTAATCCTCAACTTACAATGGATTTCATTTCCAAAAATTTCAAACTCTGCTATTATAAGTCAGAAACAGTCAGAAATCAGGAATTCCAAAAAATTTATGGATTGTCCACTACTGTATTTATTATTATACTCCACTTTATCATAATAAACTTAATGAACACAAATATGATATAAAAACAATGCTTTCTGTATATCAAATCATTAGATCAGTGAATCAAACCTAGTCAACTGCATTGATTAACAACAGAATTTAACAACCCATTGCCATCATAAGTACAAGCTGGTTACAAGTCAAGGACTATTTGTATAATTACTGTCTATAAAGTAATATAGTAGTGATTTAGTGTCAGTAACTACCAATTAGATAAATCTAATTGGCAATTACAGATATCAAACTAACAAGCTGGTTACAAGTCAAGGACTATTTGTATAATTACTGTCTACAAAGTAATATAGTAGTGGTTTAGTGTCAGTAACTACCAATTAGATAAATCTAATTGGCAATTACAGATATCAAACTACCAATTAGCATCTATGTAATAATTTTAAAATAGATAACTAGTGGTTAAAACTAACAGGAACTTTAACAGGACATTGTAAAACCAGGCTTAAGTGTAATTTAGACTATTTATCTGTAATAAAAATTATAAAAATAAATATAGTGATTTTATATTATAAAATCACTTATTTTTTAACAACTTAATAATTAGAGAATTTGCCAACTTTTTATATTTATTTGAATAAATGAAACCTGAATTATTTGATAATTCTATTGATATATTAAAATTCATAGCAAAAAAAAAAAGAATAGAAATAAAGTATTTTCTTTTTTGTTCTCACAAAGTATGAACTAATCTTAATTATAAAAATAGTGCTATACATAGTAATTGCTTTTATGATTTAATATTAGATATATTCTTCAAAGTGGAATATATTTAGATAAATACAATATTTGACTCCTTATATATACTTGTAATTTGATATCAAATCTTAAAGCAAGTTTAAATATAATACATATTCGCTATACAAAATGACTTTTGAGCATTAGTCTTAAATGTATACTCATTATAAAATTTATTAAAAAAAAAAGAATTTAACTACTATTTTGTTTAATATATTTTGAGATAATGGAGGACTTTTTTCTATAAATTTAATTTCATAACAATATTTCCTTGCTAACCATGGGGATTATATTCCTGAAAAGTGTCATGATTGGCTAAGTTATAATTAGCAAGATCAAGATTAAAAAAATAGACTAGTAGGGAAAACACAAAAACAATATATATATATAAATATAAAAAAACAAACTTTATCTTTGTTTTTATTTTATAAAAATGAATTATAAAATTGGAAATATAATAGAGAAAATTTATGACAATGAAATAAGATTTATATAATAATTGTCAAAGCATTACAAAAACATATATAAGTAAAAAATATTAAATTATCTGAAAAAAAAAAACAGTACAGGTATCCCTCCTATAACGTGATAGATAGGTTCCTGAAAAACACTGTGTTGCGTGAAACAGTGTTATATAAGACCCAGAGCCAATACAAAAAGGAGATCTATGTTCCAAAACCAATTCAAAACAAATAACTTTCTTTAGTTCCACTTAAGAAACTTATTGTTTATTAAGAATATTAACAACACGAAACATAAAGAAAGGAAAAATATATACGTAAACCCTTTAAAAAACAATACAGTGGGTGATCGGTTAACAAACATAATCCGTTCCAAGACAATGCTCGTTATTTATCTGAAAAAAAAAAAACAGTACAGGTATCCCTCCTATAACGTGGTGGATAGGTTCCTGAAAAACACTGTGTTGCGTGAAACAGTGTTATATAAGACCCAGAGCCAAAGTGTATTTTAGTGTATTTGTTTACCTCCAAACGCTGTTGGCGTTTGGAGGTACCGCTGACGAAATCTCTGCATTGTGATGACAGAACACTTGTTAAATTCTAACACACAGAATGCCTTCTGTACAGGATACGCCATTTTCAATTTATTGCGCATGCGCACAACGAACGAAATTTTGAACTTCCTTCTACATTCTGTGTAATTCTTATCGATAAATTATTTTCGATTAAATGGTTACAGCCGTTTGTAATAGCTATATTCATTTTGAATCACTCTGTACATTTAAGCTAATTCTGATTATCCAGTTAAAAAAATAATTGAAAAAAAACAAAAGGAATCAGTAGTTGAGCGCCAGGTACCAACAGATGACCATTCCGAAACCAATAGTGAACTACATTTTCTATTTTAATTAAAGTGTTGAATGAAAAAATATAAAAGGGAAAGATTGCATGTGGTATTTCATAAGAAGGCCTATAGAAGAAAAGGCTTGAACAAAAGTTAGTATATGGATGAAAAATTAAAACATGCAAATATCTAGCTTATTGGTATTATTGCTTGTAGTCGGTTGCTGTTTTGACTTTTCTGCTTCAATACTCATTTCTTCGGGGCATTTAAAATCGGATAAGCATAAAGTTTCATCAGTATCCATTTCATCATGATAAGAAACAATCTCTGATTCATTGATATTGTCTTCACAACTTTCAATTGCTATCTGATTCTTTCTTTTCCTTGTTTCCTCTAGGACTCGGTTTTCAATTTATTTATCAAGACAGGGTAAAGAATTCTGTTTATCTCTAGCAGTTTACCTTATGAGCACACCTAACTCCTTAATAACTCTTATAGCAATTTTCAGTACTTTCTTCTTGTAATTCCTAAATTGTGTCTATTTCTTAGCCCCATTCAAATAATTCTACACGAAAAAATAGGCTACAATTTATCTTGATAACAGTAACTACTTTAGAAGTTCAGTATCTATCTTGTAAATAGACTTAGGCTATGGTATTGCAATGAAAGTAAACGAAAATATGATACTGGTCAACCACGAGTTTTGATAAAAACAAGTAGTTGACCATTGTGGTTATCCACTGAATTTTTCTCGATTTCAGCGATTCGGTAGATAAACAACACCCTAACATGGTGTAAATAAGCATTTTGACAATTTGTACAAAAACCTACAGCTAGAACACATTCTTAGGTTCAACATAAATACAGGTATCCCTCATATAACACGGCTTCCTACAACACGGTTTCTCTCTTAACACGATTTGAAAATTGCGGAAACCCTCATATAACACGGTACTTTTACAACACGATTTTTACTTAACACATTTAAAAAATTATGTTTACTCTCCTACAACACAAAACATTTTCATTAATTTTTGTAAATTCATATTAGATACACAATACATACACAAAGGCGGCCGGATGGCCGAGTGGTAGCGCGTTGGCGTGCCACGCTGGAGGTCCCGGGTCTGGTCCCGGTTTTTTTTCGGGTTACTGGGCCCGGCCCGGTGATCCCCGTACTTCACCATCCGGCCCCCTCCATGGGTGTGGGTGCAGCCCGTGGTTGGAACTGGCCCCGCCCCCTTAGTAATCTCCTTGATTGGAAAGGGGGCGTAAAATATACAAAAATAAAAAAAATACATACACAAATTGCAATTATTGAGAAATACTTTGCTAAAATTAGTCATAAATGCAATTTCGCTAGTTGGCCACAAGAGAGACGATATATGCAGTCTATTTTCGATTTCGATTTGAAAATGAGTTAAATGGCGCCCATTGAATAATTTGTATTCAAACGTTCAGTTCTTGGATAAGAAATAAGTTTTATTCTTCAATAGAGGAATGTGTAAGAGAAGAAAAAAGTTTTTATTCATAAATTATTTTTGCGTATATGTTAATAAGGAAGGATTATTTTTAGCGCGTGGTAGTGTGTTAGATTACAAATTTTGTAAAAACATTAGAAGATACACCAACTTTAAATGCATGAAAAAGTTCAGAAAGTGAAGTTGATATTGTTAAAGAAAAAAATCGTTCTCGTTTTAACAAAATATTAATAGTAGTAAGATATAATTATCATATGAATATTATATATTTTTCTTTCCTTTACTTTTTTCTTTCCTTTAGGTCTCGTTGTGAGGAAGTTGACTTTGACCTGTCCTATTTTTTATTTTATTATGCACTCTATTATTTATCGTTATTTTCCTATATGCTAACGTATTATTTTTTGTTTAAAATGTAACATACTTCCACCTTCTCCGTCGTAGTTGGCAATCACGAGATACGGAATCGGAGCCCGTCTCCGGAAGAGCTATCCCGGTTAATGACGTCATCATCTAATTTAACTAATTTTACCACTGAACTGATATGTGAAAATAAGAATGATCCGTATCGGTGTTTTCTTCGATATATAATTAGTTATAAAGATGATGACATGAATGAATTAATCTGTAAGCTAATAACTTTGAATTGTTACTGTATAAGTATGTAAATGACAACATGGGACTGTAGTCACTCACGTATAAAAGATCGACGCAGTCGACCGCCTGCTGTTCTAAGAATACTGAGTAACAGGGTGAAACAAACCATTCCACAGGCTGCCTATCCGTGCGAAGGAATCAGTCTGATTGTGGATCGACGGGCCAGGCCCGGACACCATGATAAATATTTTTAAGGGGTGGGACCCGAAACTCGAACCCCGATCCTTCAGAATGGAAAGCCAAAGCGTTTCTACGCAGGAGGACCAGGGTTCGCGTCCCGAGTGTAGTATCTCCTGAAAAATTTTCTCTGTCCCAGCCTGGCGATCCTCGTCCTTCACCATCTTGCTCCCTCCACAGGTGTGTTTTCAACTGGCCCCGCCCCTTAATAATCTTCCTGATTTATCATGGGGTCCGGCCCGGCTCGTCGATCCCCGTCCTCCACAATCCTGACCCCTCCGCAGGGGTGGGCAGCCTGTGGAAGGGCTTGTTTCGCTCACCACATAGTATTCTACCAGAAAGGAATGTGGCGTCATTTGTTGACAAAAAAAATCAACCGTTATCAATCCGCCACTTAGTACTCTTACTGAGTGGAAAGTGGCGTCATCTATCGACAAATACATAGTATTCTACCTGAATGGAGTGTGGCGTCATCTGTTGACAAAGTTAGTATTCTCCCTGAATGGAAAGTGGCGTCATCTGTTAACAAAAATAGTATTCTTCAAGAATGGAGTGTGGTGTCATCCGTTGACAAAAAAATCTTCCTGATTGGAAAAGAGCGAAAATATGCAAAAAAGAATAAAAACTAGTTTAAGAAGTGTATTTCGTAGAGATAAATATTTTCAAATCTAAAATCAGATAAATAAAGACGCTATATGACAGTTGAATGAGTCTCATATTTGTATATTATTTAATAAAATATTAAAATTTCATATTATGAATTTTATTAAAAAAACTTCTTACGTAAACTTGTGTTATTACATTGGTTCATATTTATGTATTTTGCAATACAAAATGATAGCAACAAGAAATGGAAAATTGTTTAAGCTTCCACCGGCGGGGCTATACGCAGCCATGCTCTACCGATCCAATGAATAAATTTCTTCACTTGGGACAGTGTCTGGATTGCTCGACGTTAACCTTTTCGAATTTATCCGATACTGCAGAACTTCTATAGAAAGTCAGCAGTGTCCCGAAAACAATGGATTTTACTTCACACTCAAGTACGGGTGAGCCAAGATTGATTCGCAATGCGCCACAGCTATATCTGCACACGCACCAGGTAGGTGCAGAGATGTCTTAGTAAAATGCCATCCCATTCAAAATCTCTTGGTGTACTCAGACAGTGTGAACATATCAGTCCGGTTGCAAAAATACATACATAATGCTTTCTAGCATAAGCTCCCTGACCGCATCAAGGTGGACCCTTTCGAGGGGTTTTAGTCCACCAACAAACAGGCGGCCATCTGGTCAGCAGTTTGTCGATTACGAACGATTTATTACCAATTGTTAAAATTGGTACCATCTATATAATTAAACTATAATTGCAGGACAAGCCGCGTGGAAACGCTTTAGCTTAGAGTTAGAGGAAAGGGTTTGAGTCTCAGGTCAATTTCTAATCTGGTGTCTGGCTCGGCCCATCGATCCCGATCCCCCACAGGCTCATCTGTATTCTGAGACAGGCTTAAAGGCCGCTCCCCTGCTCCACCTACTAGGGTACTACACGTCTGCGAGAATAATCTCGGCTTAATCATAGCCTGACACCTCCTGGTCCACGAAGCGAACGAAATACGAATACTGAGGACTCGCTCAGGTTTGCCAGGCCTAAGAGTAAGAATGCCACATTCGTATTTCGTGCACTGTGTCGCCGAAGCGAACTTTACAATGCAGAGAATCGCCTCGTCCACAGAGGGAGCAGAAACACAAAGAGGCTGATTAAGGGTGAGAATGCGACATTCGTATTTCGTGCACTGTGTCGCCGAAGCGACCTTTACAATGCAGAGAATCGCCTCGTCCACAGAGGGAGCAGAAACACAAAGAGGCTGATTTGCTATTGTTGTGTTCCAAGAACACCTTGCTCAGGCGCTATCGCGGCGAATAAATGCCAACAACAGGCCAAAAGGACGGAAAAGTCCGAACTTTTCCTTACTACGAGCAAACAAAGAGGCTGAACGGATTTGCTACTGGATCTCCCATGACAGGAGATCATTCTTGTCAGGCTAAACCGCACGTAAACGTAGCAGCCCGGCGGAGGACCGGACAAGGCCGGATTCTCCAAGCGAACAGAACCTAAACTGATATTCGCTACGGCGGGGTGATATACACAATGGAAAAACCAAAGCGGACACCTCCCCTCTTGGAAAGGGCGAGAATTTGCCCCGCTTCGATTCCCGATGTAGCCCATTGCCAAATATGGCTGGTGGGTTACCATAGAGACGATATCGATCGACGCCATAATTGGCCGGGCTCAGACGCCATGCCGGAGATCGAGTATCGCTCGGGTCAACTTTTTTTTTTTGTTAACATAGCGGGCTACCATAGAGACGCTATCGATCGACGCCATAAATTGGCCGGGCTCAGACGCCATGCCGGAGATCGAGTATCGCTCGGGTCAACTTTTTTTTTTTGTTAACAAATGACGCCACTTTCCATTCAGGGAGAATACTAAGTGACGGGGCGAAACAACCCTGGGAGGGGTCAGCCGGATTGTGAAGGACGGGGATCGACGGGCCGGGCCCGGACCCCATGAAAAATATTTTCAAGGGGTGGGACCCGAGACTCGAACCCGGGTCCTCCAGAATGGAAAGCCGAAGCGTTTCCACGCGGCCAATCCGGCCGACCGCTCGGGTCAACTCCACGAGGTTTTGTGATCCTCTTGGGAAGCAAGCTCTCCCGGTCAGGTGATAAATCCTCTACAGCCAAAGTTCGACCAGCTCTCGGGTGGGCACCGTTAAGGCTTCTATCCCTCCACCATTCATCCCGTCGGCATGGTATGCAACCTTGGGATTTGGGACCCTTATAGAGGACTTGTACCTCACGCAGGGCATACGTCGGGCTAATTCTTAATCCAGGACCCGCAGGGACTTGGGCGAACTACAGAACGCCCATCGGCGAGGGTGGGGGTACAGCCTGGCTCTACCGACCCAGAAAGAATTTCTTCACCTGGGGCAGTGTCAGGACTATCCGGGTGACCAGTCCGAGTTCTGCCCGACACCGCTGGGCCTCTCTATAGAAAGTCAATCGAGGCCCGAAAGAACGGAACGGATTTCAACCAATCTTTCCCACATCTCGGGTACGGGCTTCCCAGGCCCGACCGGGTGATGAGCCCAAAGGACACTGGTGTGCGACCTGCACGCGGGATTATTGGAAAAATGACAGTGTGGAGATTCTTCCAGTGTGGGGATTCTTGGAAAAATGCCATCCCCATTGGGAGTCTCTTAGTGTACCCAGACACTATGACTTTATCGGCCCGGCTGCGGATGAACGGATACAGACATAGTGTCTGCTGGCACAAACCCCCACGCCACGTCAAGGCGGGCTCCCCTCGACGGGTGGAACCTCCACAATCCGCCTGACCCATTCTCGAGTGGACAGCCTGTGGAAGAGCTTATTTCGCCCAATTAGTTAGTATTCTTACAGAATATAAAGTGGCATCATCTGCTGACTAAAAAACTACAATTATCGTATTTTAAGTTTATAAGGATTTTTTCTCTCATATCTTAGTATTCGAAAATAATGTTTTTTTTTTCTAATATGATAACTCCTTTAAAAATGTTTCATGTGCATGGAGAAGTATTTATGAAAGTAATTGGACTTCAGTCAATTGCCCTATTTATAGACCCGAGAACGGAGGCGCAGCCCCCAAACGGTTAATGGCAGGCCGGATTGGCCGCGTGGAAACGCTTCAGCTTTCCACTCTGGAGGACCCGGGTTCGAGTCTCGGGTCCCACCCCTTGAAAATATTTATCATGTGGTCCGGGCCCTGCCCGTCGATCCCCGTCCTCCACAATCCGGCTGTGGGGTCCGGGCCCAGCCTGTCGATCCCTGTCTTCCACAATCCGGTTGACCCCTTCGCAGGGGTGGGCAGCCTGTGGAAGGGCTTGTTTCGCCCCGCCACTTAGTACTTTTACTGAGTGGAAAGTGGCGTCATCTGTTGACAAAAAAAAAAAACGGTTAATGGCCAAAGCCCCTACTATTAACATATAGACGCTCAAAGCTAGACAAGCAACATAGGGTCTCACATTAAAAGATGCCTTAACCTTACTAAAAAAATGGTTAATGGCCAAAGCCCCAAATATAGCTTTTGTATGGCCAAGTTTACGCAAAAGCTAGACAAGCAACATAGGGTCTCACATTAAAAGATGCCTTAACCTTACTAAAAAAATGTAAAAATGCATTTTATTACGGCCTCATAAATGTTGCAGTTTAGGTGTCAAAATATGCATTAATTCGATGGTACAGTCAAACCCCGATAATACGCTCCCCGTTAAGCCACTACCCTCGCTGACCGCCAAGAAATTTGGCGGAACGGATCTTCCCTATGTTAATAAAATGGAAAGTGGCGGCATCTGTTGACAAAAAAACTTATAAATATTTTACTGTTGTGCTCACCTGTCACCAGGTACTCACTAAATTTATTATCTGAAGGTTAACCAAGAGGTTAATGCAGGAGGCAAGAAAATCTTCGCAAGCAATACTTTATCTTTTCTATGAACAAATTTATATAATTTCCATAATATATCTGGCAATTGATGGAAATAATATAATTTCCACCAATTGCCAGATTATTTATTAATTATTCTTGCCGCTAAATAAGGTGATAATTGCTTGAATAGAAATATGCCATATTAAAACTAGAATTTACTGTAATTGTATTAATTACAAGTGAACTGTTTGTAATAATGATAAATATTATTTTTTGTCATTTTTTTTAGCCAAACAACAGAAGCGGAATTATCGGCATTGAAATAGTTTATTTATGCATTCCTAAAAAAATTTGACGAAATCACACAACTTCCATTCATTGATAGTAATGACTTTCAATTAAAAAATAATAATTTTTCTATTAATTTTAAACAAAAAGTTCCCCTAGTGGGAGAAAATTTCAGTCCTGGAATGAACAGCTGACTGGGGTGTCTCTCCAAAACTCTACTGATTAAAACAGATCCTGCGGTGGTTGTTTCTTATTCAATTATGGTAAGTGTCGCAACTGTTAAAATCTTCAACACGTGTATAAGCTAATCGTCAAAGGCATGCATTTTTATAGACAAATCTCACCTCCGATTTTATTGTAATTTAGTCCGTATTTAATTATTATAGTAGTATATTTTGTAAATAAATTTTGATCATTTATATTCATATTTTTCCGTCTATTTCAGGTATTCTTCCGTCATCTATTATTTTTTAATTTATTTTCTGTATCAAAATCGAACAGATGATTTTCCCAATATTTTGATGATAAAGATGAACAGAGACGTTTCTGTGGACCTGCCTATGCTTTTTCCACCCACAGTCGAAGAAGTCAATCTACTTCAGACTGTTTCGGCAGATTTAAATGTTAGGGGAGATGGATCGTCTGTCTCATCTACTTCTGATGGATATATAATTGCCCCGTATTCGTTGGCACTGTGCCTTTTATCCAAAGTGCCTTTTTGTCGTTGTGCATGTACCTATCTGACGCCCTGTATTTTTGTGGTGGTTATATGTTTGTCCCTCTTCAGCAGCCGTAATTACATCAAGTACTGTTTATTGTGGTTGGATGCACAAGAAGAATGGATGGTATATTTGGTACTTGTTCTATTGTATACAGCTGTCTCCTTTCCATTTATGTGGGGTTATGTGCTGTTAAATTTGGCTTGTGGATATCACTTTGGATTGATTCTTGGAATAATGACCTCTGTTGTGGCAGCTTGTATAGGAGTGACAATAGCCCAAGTTTTAATGAAGAATTTGTGTTTTGACATCATAAAATCCAAATTGATAACGACAACTCTCCTACAGTCTTTGCTGTCTTTACTCGAAGGTGGGCAAGCATTTAAAATTATTGTTGTTTCCAGACTTACTCCTATTCCTTTTGGTCTACAAAATGCTGTGTTTGCTGTAAGTATTTATTCTTAGAAACAAAATTATAATGTTCTAGTAATATTTAATATTCCTTTAACATTCTTATTTAAAAACAAACTGTTTATTTTTATTTGGGAAATCAAATTACTAAATTTGTCTGAAAATTATCCTATTTCTATTAATCCTGGCATTAAGATCAAATTAAAATTCTGATAGCATAATTGATTGTGTCAGTAATAGTTACTACCATATGTCAATATCTCCATTAGAATGTTTTGGAAATGATGCACTGAATTATTTTGTCATGAATAAGCTAATATGATTAGAAAACTAGGTCATAACAACAATAAAACAAAATGATTTCAACTTCATTGGATCTTAAATATAAAAAACAGCTCTATACAGGAAAGTTTTATTTTTAACAGTAACATTTTTTGGTCCTCCATAAGGCCATCCTCAGTTATGCATTTCTATTATTATCTCAGATGCATTTACAGTATAACTGAGCATAGCCTTATGGAGAGCCAAAACTTTCCTGTATAAAGCTGTTTTTTTATATTTAATTTATAATTCAGGAAGTATAATTACTTATTGAACATTTACTATATTTTTAATTTTTTTATTATTAAAGATCTGATAATCATGAAGTCGTTTTGTTTTATGGTAAACAATAAGAAGCTTATAAATATGGAATTTAGTATATAGAATTTACATTATGAAAAATACGAATATTACAAGTGAATACACATTTTCTTTATTTATAAAAGTGTCCAACCAAATGCAATACTTAATATTTTTATATCAGTATGTTACACTTTGAACTATATAACTAGATTTAATTCATACCAGAAGAGCTTTCTAGATAAAATATTTTTGCTTTCTAGATAAAATAACTTTATCTAGAAAGCAAAAATATATTAATCATGCTAACTTTATTTTTCAGCTAATCACATCATTGTATTAAAATCAATTGGTGCAATAGAATTAAGATTAATTTTAAATATCCAATAAATTAATAAATTAATAAATTACAGCCATTCCTTGACTTATGTAAGGGTAATATTTTTCATAACTTTACACAAGTCAGATTTTACATAATTTGGAGAAACATTTTTGTTAGCAAAAATTCTGGATTAAAAATTCCAGAAGCTAAGTGACTACAATGATTGAATGTATACAACATTATGACAGCATATTTCTCCTTGACTAAAAATAAGACAATGCCACATGGAACAATATCATAATAGTATATGATACTTAAAATCAACAAATAACATGCAAAATATAAATAAATCAAGTAATATAAACTTAAATATTGTAAACCAACATGTTTGGACTTGTAATTTACAAATATAATAGTAATTTTTATTATATATCTTAAAAAATTAAAAAGGAAAATTATGAAAAATATTTTGTATGAGATCAGGTAGTAGCTGTATTAATAAAACTTGGAGAGTATTCCTACTTAGAAATATTTAACATACAGATATTATTCAGTTTACATAAATTAATTGAAATTGAGATATTTCATGTAAGTTAAATTTTGCATCAATTGGAAAATTAATTTTTAACAAAAATTCTGAATAGAAATTTGCAGGAGCTAGGTGAAGTTTGGTGATTGCATTTTCATGATCATGATATGCTATATTGTTTTCTGACTGAAAAGAAGACAACACTACATGGAACAATATGATATTAGTGTTTCCCTTAGACCAGAGGCAAGTTCGGTAGAGCAGCACTTGCTGAATAGCTATTTTGCAGCAGCGCCACTTGCTGCAGCAACATAACTGAATGGTCAAAAGCAAACTGTCTAGCATCAAAATGGTGGAAGATAGTATAACAACAACTGTTGCTAGTACGATTTCTACTGTTTTGCTAGGGGAGGCCGAAAGTCCTGACATGTTTAACATGGCAATGAATGAAATTGAGATTTCCTTAACAGAAGAACATCTAGAAAATAATTTTCTACTGTGTTTCCAGCAAATAAGTCACCATCCAACAGTTGCTATTAGAGATTACTACGAACGAACTGTTCCCCGTTATTCGGATTCATCTTTTGTTTGCACTTTCTATGAATCAGACAACGGTAGAGGTAAGCTATATTATTATTATAAAGAAAAATATTAATGTCTCTTTTTAAGCATACACAAGAAATGAATTTTTTGGGAATAAATGTAAGCTTACACATTTTATAGAACGTAATTTAACTGTAATATTATTCTATATGGGGTGCATTCAAAAAATTCCCGAGAATTCTCCACTGGAATAGCTAGAGAATGACGCCACTTCCCATGGAGATTGCTAGTCAAATCGCTACAGCATGCTCGGAGAATTTTTTAAACACTATATGAGAGATTTCTCCGAGCATTCTCTTTATTTTTTGAATGGTTAGGGATCTCTCGAAGTCTTCTCGGAGAATGTTTTGAACACCCCAAAAAATAAAGGAATAAAAGCTTACGAAAAACAGTTCTCTTTATTATATAAATATAGGAATTTAATATATTTTTTCTTTCAGCTATTATGTGAAAAGATTGCACCGCTGGTGAGACCTGTTAATGCACGCAATTTTGGTCATCCAATTATGAAACAACTCCTCATAACATTGTGGTTGCTAGCAAATCAGGAATCGTTTAGAGGAGTTGCAGATTGTTTTGGCCTAAGTAAAGGCACAGCACATTTCATAGCAATGAGGATGTTTAATGCTATCCATTCATTGAGGAATGAATTTATCAAGTGGCCTAGCAAAGAAATGTGCCAACAAAATTCTATAATATTTAAAGGATGTACAGGATTCCCTGGAATTGTAGGAACTATTGATGGGTGCCATATACCTGTTAAGGCACCAAGTAATGACAGGGATAGTTTTATCAATCGTAAAGGTTTCCCATCAGTTTTATTACAAGGAGTGTGTGATGCCAACAAAAAATTCATTGATATTTTTGCTGACAGGTCTAGGGCAACACATTATGCTAGAGTGCTATGTGTAAGTCCCTTAGGAGAATTACTTGCTAATCCCCAAAAAGCAAGAGACCTATTAGATGAAAATTTTCATTTGTTGGGGGATTCTGCATATGGTTGTTCAACTTATATTTTGACACCTTATAGAGACAATGGGCATCTAACTGCACCCCAAAAGAGATACAGTTCAATTCACAGTTCAACACGTTGTGTAATTGAAAATGCATTTGGGCTACTAAAGGGGAAGTTTAGAAGATTAAAATATTTGGATATGACAAGAATTGACCAAGCACCACTTGTCATAGAGGACTGCTGCATTTTGCACAATTTTATTTTAGAAGTGAAAGATAATAGTGAGGATGATCTATTAAGTACTGAGTTTTCTAGTCTATATACTGATGAAGTACAAGGACTCGACAAAGCAAATGGAATAGCCAAACGAGAAATAATAATGACTTCTCTATAACAAATCATTATGTACAGCTCCGGCCAAAATGTTTGTCACTTTCAACTAGGCGCTGGAAACCGGAAATCATGATCGGCTACAGTTTCCAATCCACATACTGTGCTGCCTACATTGAGTGCGTTAGACATGTCCCACACGCATTCAATGTAGGGGAGGTGAGTTACGCAAAGCATGCGAGGTAAATTGGCAAGACTGATCGCTCTAAAGTATTATCGCTCGCAGCATTACTTTTTTATAATAAGGTAACAGATGGTTTGAAACCAAACGTAATTATTAAGATAGTAATATTTGAAAACAGTTTAAATACAAGTACTGTATAACCTTACAAATGTTTGTTATTTTGTATAAAAAAGAAATATGATAATTTATAACTGTAATAATTGGAAAGATGATCATTTCTCGCGAAATTCAAACACACACACAATTATGTCCCTGCTACTTAAGTGTCAGTTTGACAAACATTCATAATTTTTCCTTTCGAATAAGGGAGTCTCCAATATTGTTGTCTAGCGTTCAATACGTTGGAGGATTTCAAAGATTAAAAAATCTGATTATTATTAATCAATAATATTTATATCATTCAATCAATAATCATTTTAAACATTTTATTATGTCGAAATTTTACCCGTATTGACCATTACAAAACTTGATATTTGTGTTTTTAATTAATTACAACGGTTTGCTAGTGCCACCCGGAGCATTTGAATAGTTAACAGGTCGCCCGATTCATATCTGTATTGGTTAAGTGGGCCGAACCCGTCCCTAGCTATTGCTAAGTGTCTCTTCTATACGTCCTACAATTTCCAATGGATTCGTAAAGACAGATCCGCAAAAAATGTAGGATGAAATATACTGATGCTAAGCAGCCCGCAATGCTGCCTTCTGGCTGCTTAACGAACTCGTGCAGGAAAGCTCAATAAAGACAGGTTATTAAATTGTTGATGAAGTTCTTGAAGCAAACATGTAAAATAAACTTATATTGAGTGAGTATGCGGTATATATGGATGACATCCCTCCTTGCATAGTCCCTGACGAGAGAGGGACGCGTTGCGTGCGTAATATCTTTTAGTGTTTTCTGGGATACAACAGGAAGAAACTGAACGATGGCATTTCATTCCACTTATAACGTTCAACGCGACGATTATGAATATATTCCTACGTATGTTCACAATGTCCCGTTGTATATAAACGGATTTCGAATTTGCTATATTCGCTTATCGTTGCAGACAGTTGAATATAATATCCCCACCCAAATACAACTATCGAATTATATATGTAAATCTCAAACGATTAGTTTGTAATGTGTAATTTTAACAATGTATAAATAATAACATAGAAACAAGTTGGCAATAAATGCTTTTTCAATATAAATTTATTCATCGATCCACCATAGAGAAAAACTCTGGGTCTGCCTGTTGATTTAAATGGCGACAACGTGCCTCTTTCTGCTGGACATTTGCATATCCTAATAACTGTTCTCCTACTGATGTCCAACATTTCAGCAATTTCATTCACCGAAACACCATTTTCTCTATGGTGGATTACCAAATCTCTAATTTCTTTCGTGATGGCACGAGGCATTGTCTTCAGTATCGAGATGCAGAGATGAGGATGACGTTTGACTACGTCATTCTCATCCCTGCATCTCGATTAGTATTTCAGGAAAAATTATCACTTCCACCTATCGCATATAGTTTTTTATTATCTATTACGAAAGCCATAATATTAGTCCGCCATTTGTTTTCTATGAAAACTTTAATATTCATTTTACACACATCACAGTTCTCTCGCCGCTATCAGAACCCTACCCCTTGTTGCTAGCGAACTACATAATGGACGATCCTCCGCCAGCACATTAGTTCCTACTCTACCGAGGAAACTAATGCATGCTGAAGCCGAGTATTGTAAGGAAGCCGAACGTATCCGGTGAGATGACAAACATTTTGGCCGGAGCTGTACATTTATTAATTATTGTAACTGAATAATTTTTAATTTAAATTAAATTTTTTGTTTGTTTGAATGAAAACTTTGTAATTTTTTTTCCCCATTGAAATGGCACTATTAAAACATAAAAATCAATTTCTTTTTCACAAAGCATAATGTAATTCATTTCGAGTATATTTTAAAACCCTTCAAGATAAAATCCACATCTAATTTTACAGCCCCAAATTCCATCTCATATTTGTTCAAAATCAACTTTTCATATGTAAACCTGGTTATGTTTGACAAATTTGGCATAATTTTTGACATAGTTTGGAGTCTTAGTTTGAATAGTATATATGTAGAATTATTTTTTTGAAAGTTTATATTGAATTAATCTAAATTTTGATAAATTTCAAAATCAAAAGCATTTTTTCCTTTAGTGCAGGGATTCTTAACCTTTTTTGGTCCTTGGACCTCTTTGCTTATTAGGTGATGGCCACAGACCTCTTCTCAGATTATTATTAAATTCACAAAATAAAATTACAAAAGAAACCAGTTATATTAAAACATACTTAACAAAATAAACCATAATACAGTAATATCTGTTTTTCTTTCTTAGCACATTGAATAATAATAAAATATATTTAGCACATAAAATGTAACTTGAAGTTACATATTTATTAGAGACATTTTAGTGTGATCTGTGATTTTGTTGATCACAGATACAACTAATACTTCTGTAATTTATTGCATACATTTATAAGAGAAGAAAATGCTAGATTTAATTAGCAGTCAGTGAAAATAAAGATGAGTTAATTTCTTCTCATCCCACCTCATGGACTCTGGTTAAGAACCTGCCTTAGTAGTACAATTTTTTATTATTTACAAGTCTATTATACAAGAAAGTGTTATCATCCCACATTTACCTAAATTTGCAAACTAATAATGATATAATATTTTATTATACATAAAACGTGCAGAGTGTAATAATGGTAATTTAGTTAGTTCTGTAATTATTTTATCTTGCTATGTTTATTTACAAGTATATACAATTTGTTTTCAAGAGGTTTTTTATTCACTAAATTAGTCAGAACATTTGTTAAGTTTATAATGGCCTCTGTCCGTCACTGTTGTTGTTCTATGCGTTTTTCCATCAACAATTCCATTTTTTCTCTCCATTTATGATTATCGGTATGTTGCTCTTCCATTTTATTCATAATTTGTTTTGCCCATTCAGGTGAGTTGCCAGTCCTCTTTCTTTCTAATGATTTCCTGATTGCAGGTTGAGGTTGACTGGAAACTGTTTGAATTTCCTCTTGATTAGTATTTAACTTATCTCCTAATATTTCCCTATTTAATGGTGCAGGTTTTAGAATGATTACAAGGTGAACTTGTAATGGACAATGTTGATTTTTCAGCCAGACTATTATGAGACTGACAGTGCAGAAACTGGTAGGCTCTTGGCAGTACTGCCAAAAATTTCATGGAGTTGATCAAAATACTCCCATTTTTGTGGCCTCTACCAGTTGCATTGTTGTTGTCCAATATTCTTTTATAAGTTCCTGTCAGATTCCTGAACTTTTTGTCACAGGATGCACCATCAATATTATACCCTTTGCTGTTGATGTTAACAGCTATCATTTTCCAAATATTTTTCTTTGGAATATTTGGGTTTTTGAATTTTTCTTTATTTATTTCGTATGATTCTAATAAAAGTAGGGTTGTTTTGTGTCCCCAAGTAAATTTTTCTGAAAAAAATAAAATATATTTAAAAATTAATACAAAATTTAATAAACTATTGTTTTAAGATCAAAGAAAAAATAAGTAGCTGGTTAAACTTATCAACAGACTGCTTGTCTGTTTCATTTTCATCATCATTAATACCTGCACCTTCAAATTGTGACTCGGGTGCACATTGATCCAGAATTAATTAAACACTTCATATATTCGTTTGCATAGGAACTGTCTGTTAAAGAAAAAAATTATATATCAGTCACCATTTATATAGGACATTAAATTTTTAAATATTTAAGAATAAGCAACAAATTTCTTAAAATAAAGCATTAACCATTAAAATCTTACTTTTTGATTATATGACAGATTCTACAAAAAACATCTTGAAAGCCCTGATAGTTTTGGAGTGAATCTTTAATACAACAGTATTAAAGATAATGTTTATGTACACAATATTAGTATATGTAATTGTACTAATATAACAGTATTACAATAACAATTAAAAATTAACTTTGTTATAATATTGTTACATATTTTAATATTGTGTTGTTATATTATTATTTTATTTTATTTGTATTAATTGTAATTATATTCTTTTAAACCTTTTATAATGTAATGTGGTTGCCATAGCAACATAGTTGCTTTATTCCTTCTTCGAATTTGATTTGAATTTTAGAACGAATTGCCTGAAGATGGCTATGAAGCCAAAAACGTTAGTGTTTTTATGTTAATAAAATATTTATCTCAGCTGCTATCAGTGCTAGTTTATTCTCCTTTGATCAGTATTTGAGTCTAAGCAGTATTAAAGTCTCAAAACGTATTTGCAGAGTGTATTTCAGCACCTGTACCACTCTTTTTTCTTGGAAACATGATGAGATTGGTAATCAAGATTTTTCTCCTATTTCCTAAGTCTTTGGAGAATTGAATGGCCATGTTAAAAATTTTATGGGCCTTCAGATATAGGGATGCTAACAGTCAAATTTGAAAATTCAAATTGAAACATGTCAATTTGGGTATGATTGGATGGGAACTGTCAAAACAAACAAGTTTTGCTTGAGAAGTTTTTTAAATCACTTGTACACATTGTATGAGATGCCACAAAAAAAAAAAAAAATGCTGTTACATGCAATACCAATTGGACTATTCAAAAAAAATAATAATAATCCATGAAAGGATGAGGAGATGGGTACAGAAAGGATTGAAAAAAGTCAGGAAACCCTTCTTGGTTTCTGATATGACATAAATTCTGCATATTTATCTAATTGGTGTTACATGTAATAGCATCTTTCTTTGTGATATCTTGCAAACTGTATATGATGTTAAAAACTTCTCAAGCAAAAGTTTTTTATTTTGACAGTGCAAAGTCGCGGGTTAGAACAAATGTCAATGTTATCAATTACAAACTAAGCCTAACGGTCTAACGACTCTGCAATCCAGAGTTCGGCCTGAGCTCAGGTTTAAACTAAAGTTCTAAAACTTAAACTAATTAATTTCAAAAACAATCTAACAACTATTAATGTTAACCAGTAGAACAAAATCGGAACTTACAACTACAAGTAACGAAAAAGTGTAGAGTGAAAACAACAACAAGACGATGTTAGAACTTACACTAATCAATTGAAAAAATTCTCAAAACAAGTTAGAGAATAAAACTATAAATTTATTAAACTCAAACACTTACATAAGTGTTAATTAAAGCTTTACTTAAATGAAATAAAGCACAATTAAATAAACAACAAAACTTATTTAATCCAATTCAAATATCAACTATTCACAAGAAAGGAAATTTAAATACTACTTAACTACTACCTCCACCTCCGATACAAACTTCAAACAATCGTCGATCTTTACAAGAAACTCAGATGTCACTTTCACCAATTTTACGTCAAGACAACACCTCATTTTACTTGTCTGATGTGTCAACTTTTATGATGTTACACAACCAAGTGACTTAAAATCCTGCACTTTGCTCATTTGCATACTTATACATAACAAGTTTAAAGTTATTAGTTTACAGAGTTATTCATTCATGTCATCATCTTTACAATTCATTTATCTACTGAACAAAACATCGATATAGATCATTCTTACATTCTCATATTGGACCAGTGGTAAAATTAGTTAAATTAGATGATGACATCATTATCCAGGACAACTCTTATGGACAACCGTTCCGATTCCGTATTACGTGATTGCTAACAACGGAGACGGAGAACGTGGGAAGTAAGTTAACTTTTAAACTAAAATATAATATGTTAGATTATAAGAAAATAACGCTAAATAATAGAGTGCATAACAAAATAAAATAGGACAGGTCAAAGTTAACTTCCTCACAACAGTTATATCCAGTCATATCCAAATTGACATATGTTTCTATTTGAATTTTAAAGTTGACCCCTAGCACCCTATTTCTGGAGGGCCCATAAAATTTTTAACATGACCATTTTATTCTACGAATAGACTTTAGTAATCAAAATTTTTCTCCCACTTCCCATCTTATCATGTTTCTAAGAAAAATAGGTGGTACAGGTACTGAGATATGCTTGTATATAACATATATACTGTATATTTTTTTATTTGATTTACAACCTATAAATGATATTTTGCACATATTTATGGATTAACTGGCCATTTGTTTATCCAACCTGAAGTCCAGTCCCATAAGGGCTGGTTAACAGGGAGTCTGAAGTATTATATTTAAAATATTTGACTTAAAAATTTGACAATAATCAAATAGTTATAATAATTTAATAATTAAAAATATCAGATAATTCATTTAATAGTGATTTGTAAAAAAAATATATCTTTTAACTTTAGATGCATTATGAAATTAAATTTTGAAACAAATATCTTGATATATATAGTGATGTATAATAGGATGTAATATAATTATTGAAACATAATAGTTATATATAAATTAGGTAATTAGTAAAACTTTTCATACTTTACAAATCATTATGTTTACAAATGTTAAAAGTTGTTGTGATGAATAGACATAATATTTTAAAATATAAATATTTTCAATGTAGAATGACTTTGATTTAAATCAGTGCTGTCCAATTATAATGAACCCAAGGGCCATAGCCATGTTTACTAGAGATATGGAGAGCCGCAGTTACAAAAGAGGGGGATTTTGGTACTTGATACGCTATTGTTTCAACAAACGGAACACAAATATAATGTTTTTTGGAAACCACTTTTATTTCCAGATTAACAAACCTTATTATAAAATTATATTTACCAGAATTGCATCCAATAATATGTTACATGTTAACAAAAAGTTATAAAATATAAACAGTTAAAAAATATCTGTAACAAAAAATTATAAAATATAAACGATAAAAAATACTAAAAAAAATATGCTTTATCTGTTTAATGTGATAAATGAGGGAGGGCAGCAGCATTTACAAGGGCTGGATATTCAAATAAACCTAATTAACCTGCCAAATTTACCCTTGAAACACAACGGAATTTTGACAAGTTAATTAGGTTTATTTGGATTAAAATTCCCTTGAGGTTTGAATTGTATAATGTTTGGGCTGGATATTTACATTCATTCCTGTTGTAGCTATCTGCAGAATATGTAAAAGAGAGGAATTTCCAAGATAGTTAAGAATCAATTCTGAACCTATCTTCATGTTAGAAAATGCACCTTCACACAAATAAGTACTACCAAATGTTGATATTACATAGGTTCAGAATTGATTCTTAACTATCTTCATGTTAGAAAATGCACCTTCACACAAGGAACCACGACTGAGGTGGCCCACAATAAGCAACAGAATGCTTGGTGTATTTTCCGCCGATATCCCACTGAAAGAAATCTCATTGCCTTCAAACGTGCAAAGGCCAACTTTAGAAAAATCCGACGTCAGAGCCAAAGGGATTCTTGGAGGAGGTACGTTTCTACTATCACGTCATCTACTAGTTCCAAGGTGGTATGGAACAAAATCCGTAAGATTAATGGAACAGCTACATTCCATCCAATTTCCATGCTCGAACACAACGGTGTAATTGTTAGCGACTATCAGGGTATTGCTAATCTGCTCGCAAGTACAGTCTCTTCTGTTTCTAGCAGTAGCAATTATCCTGATTCTTTTCAATCCATAAAGTCGCGTGTCGAAAACGCTCCCTTGAACTTCAGGCCCTCTTCACCTGAAGAGTACAACACTCCTTTTACAATGGTCGAGCTTCACTCGTCTCTGCACCGTTCTGGCAATACTGCTGTAGGTCCGGATTCCATCCACTACAGCATGTTGAAATACCTTTCGCCAGATTCTCTTACTAACATCTTGTTCCTCTTCAATCGAATTTGGGCAGAGCATCTGTTCCCATTATCCTGGACTAGATCTATTATCATCCCTTTCCCCAAACCAGGAAAAGATCCCAAGAACCCTTCTCACTATAGACCAATTGCTTTGACTAGTTGCTTTTGCAAAGTTCTAGAACGTATGGTGAACTACCGCTTAGTATATTATTTAGAAAAATTTGGCCACCTTTCACCATACCAGAGCGGATTTCGTTCCTTTAGGAGCACAACAGACAATTTGATACGCCTTGAGACATCCATTCGAGAAGCCTTTGTGAGACGCGAACATCTGGTGTCCATCTTTTTCGATATAGA
>AYEL01088194.1:0-81870 GCA_000484575.1 Olivierus martensii
TAAAGAAAAAAACTAAAATATCAACACTTGTTGGAACTTTACTGTACCCATAAGAGCTGGGCGAACTGGATTGCTGCTGGGGGCGAGGCTGTGCTCAGGGTTTTGTGCGCTGCGAGTCAAGTGCGCTCCATGCATTCCGTGCGTGTGTGTTCGTGAACCGAAGCATCGTTCGTAAAACGAAGCAAAATTTGTTCACAAATGGTGTTCGTGATCCGAGGTATCACTGTATATTAATTTAAATAATTATCAGATTAATGAAATTATAATAATAATATACTGAATTGCAGAACATAGGATTAACGACTACATATACTATCAAAAGTTGATATTGAAAATTTCCAGAACATAGGATTATGATGGTTAAAATTATAAAATAATAGTAAGGCATTATTTAACCTGTTTTTATGCGGTCCTTTTTTGTGCGGTTTTTAATTACATTTTTTAATTAATTTTTATTCGTCATATGTCATTTAATGGAATTTTTTTATATATCGTACAAAAAAATCGCATAAAACAGGTTTGAGTGTATTATTATTTTTATTGTCTTATTTTAATAGTTTGAAATGTTTATCCCTCTTGAAAAGGTGCTGTATTAAAATTTCGCGCAAAACCATAAAATTAATTATTCCTATTTAAGCAACGACCTTGAAATTAAAATATTGTATATTCAATAAATTCATAATGTTGAATATCTGATTTTTATTTCTAAGTATCTGATTATAATATAGATATAATATTAATAGTGGCGGAACTACAATGCGCCAGACCCCGCAACGCGGGGTAGCCCAGAATTATAAGGGGCCCAAATCCTATTTGTCTGTACTTTCTTTACTGTTTTTTAAAATTAACAACATAATACAATAAAAATTAAATGCACCATGAAAACAATGAAACATTAATTGAATCAGAGCAGTACGGCAGTAGTAGGCCTAGTAGTAGCCAAGAATATGGAAACAAAAGATGCGATTAAAGATTTTGCAAATTTAAAATACAGGAGAAAGAATTTTAAATATATTTTCTTTTGATAATTTTCAAGTTTGTTATTTTCTAATAAAAATATTTATAGTCTGTTCCACTTTCAGAAGGTAGTGACGTCACGAGTGAAGTGGTTATATCAACAGTGATTAGTCTGTTGAGGTATGAAACCTATCCTTGATTAGAATACTTTCGTGTATATAGTTTCAAAATCTCGCTGCAATCGTAATTCATATTTTTATCCTCGATATAACAAAAAGTCTGGGGGTAGAAAAAGACGAAATTAAAAAACTAAAAAATATTTTAATCGTGAATATTCGTATTCGAGATTATTCTAAAAGTAAGATGGCAACTTGTTCTTACGTAAAGAATAATATGAGATTGAAAAGATTCTTCATAGTCAAGCGAAGCAGATTATACTTAACGTTTCTGCAGGTTAGTAGAACCAGGGTAGAATTGTTAAATCTACAATTGATATCGTAAATTTGATGGAGGAATTAACCGGTTTCTCGGTAAGGACTGTTTACAGAATCAGGAAGGAAATGAAGGCACAGTATCGACACCAGAATGTAATATAAGTACGTATCAACACCAAACTAGTCTTTGAAAGTCGTGAAAGATCGTTTAATTCAATGGTTCACAACCTTTTTTTGGCTATGCCCCCTAAGCATCTCTAAAATCCTGATGCCCTCGTGACATAATTTTTGTTATTCAAAAAGTGAACTCCTATTCACGTGGAGGAATCCTAAAAGATCATTAACTTGGTCTAAATAAGCTACAAGCTTCCGAAGAACATGGCATCCGTGAAGGAGAAAAATAAAAGAACGAAAGGACAGTTGAAGTGCTGAGGAAGAAATCACTAAGAAATTGTTTAAAAAATAATAATAATATATAAAGTGTAATAATTATTTAATTAAGATTTTTCAAAAATTTTTTGAAAATAATAATATTTCAGTACAAATTTCAATTTTTGAATAAATTTATCTAAAAAAGTATATTATTATTTTGTTTACATTCATTCATTTTTTGCACTATTTTAATTAAGCTATTATCTCCCACCATATTTTATGATCTTATTCTTTGTCTAAAACTATTCACCAAAGATTTTTTTATATTGATAATCAAATAACATGCAAAAAAAATGAAATTCTCGAATTCCATTCTATTTTAATGAAATATATATATATATACACACACATATATATTTATTTATTTAATCCAAAAAATTTTACATTCAATGGGCATCTATATTACTAAACTTATTTTTAACCTAGAACTGAATACTAACACTGCATTAAAGCAGGCATGAAATATATATCATTAGAATAAATTGTAGGAAGACAAAAATTCTGCACTCATCTTACGAAACTACAATAAGAAAGATGAAATAATTAGATAATTTTTTAGAAATGATATTCTGCCTCGTGCCTGTGATTTAAATAATATATGTGGCTTTTAGATGATTAATGAGAGCTTAGAAGAAAAATTATTCTGAGAGAAAATATTCAATTTTGGAAATAAAAGAAAATCATTGCAAAATCAATGTTATGATCAGAAAATAATTTCTGAATAGTTAAATGTTAATGTTATCTCTATGATATCATATATGATGTATTGGATTGCAAAAAAATGACTTCTGTGATTCTTCTCCAGCAAACAAAAAAATGAAGTATTGTTTTACCATTTATGATCCATAAACCAAAAATCAAATCAAAATTAATTAAAACACAAAAATAGATTCACACTTGAAAAAAGCCAAGGTTCAAATGAGTACAGGAAAGATAATGATGTTATTTTCTTTTATTAAAAGGAATTATAGTCATTATAAAAATATAATATTACAATACTATAAAAAGATAATACAATATAGTATTATTAAATCAAACTTTTAAAACATGCCAACTTTAATTAAAAGGTTTATAAGCACTTTTCAGATCTTAATCCATTCTCAATAACCATACATTAGACAGAATAATTGAATATATGAAAAGAATAATTTTAAATTTAAATTAAACTATACAAGTAAATTACTTCGTAATTTATTTGTGGGCAGTCTAAATTACGAAGTATTACTTGTGGGCAAAATTCTTCCATTGCCTATACAAGTAAATTACTTCGTAATTTACTTGTAAAGTAATTTACTTGTATAGGCAGTGGGAGAATTTTGAAGAAGAACTGAATTTTTTAAAGAGTTTGACATACACCACTGGGCAGATGTAATTCATTGCATTTTCTGCAAAATTTTTGGATTGTTTTATTCTTGTATGTGGCACATCATTATTTGTTATAGTTTAATGAAAATTTCACCTTCTGGTATCAATATTTTAAAATGCATAAAATCTATAAAATTTAATTTAATCTTCATTTAATGAATATTAATTTGTGTAATTAATCCTATATAATAAACAAATTATATAGGATTAATTACATTTCTAGTAAAGTATGATTACTTAAAATCATAACAAAATATTTAAAAATTTTAAAAATTATGGAATCCTTCATTTTTGCTCTTACGGTATAGATAACTGTTGCATAGATTCATCCCACTTCTTGTTTAATTATGAGTATTACAGCACAAATCAAAAGTGGAAAAGTTCTTTATTATAACTGAAGATCTTTCAGCTTCACTAAGCCATCATCAGCATAATATAGAAATGAATAAATATTTGAATGTTACATAAACATAAAAAACTTAAAAAGAATACATTTAAAATAAATTACGAAATTATAACATTGTATATAATAATATTTCAAAAATAAAATATAGTATTACTGATAACAGATTAAAATGAAATAAAATAACAATTAAACTAACTCATTTTAATCTGTTATCAGTAATATTATATTTTATTTTTGAAATATTATTATATACAATGCTATAATTTTGTAATTTATTTTAAATGTATTATTTTTAAGTTTTTTATGTTTATGTAACATTCGAATATTTATTCGTTTCTATATTATGCTGATGATGGCTTAGCGAAGCTGAAAGATCTTCAGTTATAATAAAGAACTTTTTCACTTTTGATTCGTGCTGTAATACTCGTAATTAGATAACTGCTGATAGATTTTTTTTTATAATTATTTACAAATTGATGAAATATATAGTACAAGATTCATTTCTTTTCCATTATATGAAATAAATTCTTTTGATTTCTAAGAATAAAAACTAAAAATCTTTCTTAAACCAAAATGTATCCAGACTAGTTTATGAAAAACAACAAACAGATGAAAGAAATATTGTAAAATCAAGTCCATTGCTACAATTTAAATTTGACTCTAACTCATCCTTGTCAGGCACCATTATGTTAATTATCAGAAATATTATTCAAATTCAAATATTTTATAGATTTATAAATGATTCAATATTTTTTTTTCCATCCAGTATGAAATATTGTTATTTCTAAATTAATTTTTAAAATTTACAATTTTTTACAGGCTTTTTTAATGGATAAACTAATATCTGCTTTTGTAGAAGAACTAAAAAAACAGAATCTTTGGGGAGATCAAGTTGATCATTTATCAGCTTCTGAACAGCCAGATGATGATGGTTAGTGATGATAAATATAATGTTTATAAAATAAATATTGTGTATATAGCTTTCATTTTGATCAAAAACCATATTGATAGTTATTTAGAACTTATACTGAATTATTGTTCATCATTACCATTATGATTTTCCATTTTTCTTCATTCATCCTTTTTATGGATCCCAAATTTCCCTTTTATTCTACAAAATTAAATAACACACTATTTAAATTTAGAAGATATTTTATACTTGTATAAAAAATGTTATACATCTATGCTGGAACTTTACAGAATTGTCAACTTTGATATTTACAGAATTATTGCACAAATATCAAAATGTTATTAAAATAATCAGTTTAATATATTTTATAATTTTTAAACTATTTGAAGATCCTTAATTATTGTTGTTACTTCATTTCTCTTTTATGCTTATAAAATATATTAGTCTATTAATTTTTGAATCAAGGCTATGGTGCCACCATCTATTGAGTTAATCTATATAATAATTTGTTTATCCTCATTAGTGTCACGTACAACTTTAGTAAGAAATATCTCGAAGACTATTCAATGAAATTTTATAATTCCTTTTGATTTCAGTTTCTATGAGGTGAAATTAGAGTTTTTGACTATTAAATCTATTTTAATAACCGTATAAAAAATTCAAAAAATCAAATAATGACAAAACTTTTTAACTTATTCATATAGCTGGTGCAATATGTCTGCCTGAGATGTTGGCTTTCTGGTGAATTAGATTAGGTCTTAATTGTTAGACGATAATTACGTATAATTTAATAGTTAAGAAGAATATATAATGCTTAAAAGAGCAAAAAAGAAATAAATTGTACAAACATATTCCAATTTATTTTAATATATCTGTTTTTTAATTCAATCAACGCTGTTTGTGATGTTACGATGTTTCTCGTGCAAGAAAATAAAACTGAATAATCCTTTTATAATTTGTACAGCCAGTGGATGCTTTCAAATAACTTCAGAGAAATTCAGCATCAGTGAGTGAAGTAGTTGACAGTCAGTCAGTCATATTACAATGTCTCTCTCATCCATTCGCCATTGCATTCGCTTTAGTTGACAGCTCATTTCTATATACGAAATATCAAAATACACCATCCTTAATTTTTCTAAGCGATGTCTCAGTTGGTCAAGGAAACAATCTATAGTCATGTGTCAAAATTGCAGTTCTACATTAGTGAAAACATTCGCGATGGACACAATACGCCAATGATCATTTCTCCGAATAACAAATAAGTACGTGTAGATTGATCATAGGTTAGACTAAAGATCAGTAATAAAACAACAAGAGTAATAGAGACGAAAAATGCACAAAATAACTTGCCTACAAGATGAATTTGAGCCGCGAGATGGCACAATTTTAATTTTGTAAAGTCTTGTAAAAGTAGTACCAAACGAAAGAGGTCAATCTATAAGTCAACGATCACAAAAAACAGGACTCAAATCAATGATATATTCGAGATAGATTGCTATAACAATGATTATTGTTTATAGTTAACAATCCATTCTACCGACACATAATTAATTGCGCAGTCATCTGTTCCATTGTGTTTAAGAATGGAATAAAAAGATGTATATTTCGGAAATGGTACCAATTTCACCTTTGATATTTTATGAACTTTGACCTACAGGTTGTCTCTTTCGTTTCGTACTACTTTTGTCAGCATTACAATCATTGCAATTTTACCTATAGTAATGTATTTGAATGGCTTTACGTCCACTATGTTGTCACATCACACAAGAAAACAACTGAATTTTCTCTTATTTTACTACTATTATTTTAATGACGTCTATTTAATAAGTGAATAACTTATCTTAAATCAATTTAAGGCTGAACTCACATGTACCATAGCAGAACTACACCAAGACCACAAAACTGTGGTGGGTTGGTGGACGGTCATAAATTATAATTATAATAATATAGAAACGCATAATCTAACTCACATGGACTACGTGTTGCAAAGCCGTTGAAAACGACTTCAGTTAGTGGTCCGTGTGAATTACATTATGTGTTTCTATATTACTATAATTTGTTTTACGTCCCTTTCCAATCAGGGAGATTATTAAGGCGGCAAGGACAGTTCTAACCTTGGGCTGCACCCATACCCGTGGGGGGAACCGAATGGTGAAGGACGGGGATCACCAGGCCGGGCCCATTACCCTGAAAAAATCCAGGACCAGACCCAGGTCCTGCGTGGCACGCCGACAGCATTATCACTCGATCATCCAGCCGCCATATTAATATAATTATAATTCACGACAGTCTACAAACTGACCTCAGTGTTGTGGTCATGGTATGTTCTGCTGTGGTATGTGTGAGTTCAGCCTAAGTAGATATTCCATCCAATCTGCGTGGTTGGCTAACCCTGTAGACGAAATAAGTTGATTATAAAATTTTTTCAATGAGTCCTCCTGATTAGTCAACATATCAATCTGAAATCACGTGTCAAAATTAGAGTTGTATTTGTAGAAATTCTCACGAAGACTATAGGCCATCATCGTTCTCCGATCAACAACGATAACCACGCGTATATTGATCATCGCAAATACTAACAGATAGTAATAAACAGGCAAATAAAATGCGTAATGGGCAAAATAAATTGGGTGCAAGAAAATTTCAAACCCAGATAGATTATACTTTTATTTGTAAATACTCTCAAAGGCTCGCTGTTATTTTTCTATACTTACACATTACAAAAATATTTGATTATTATTTATTATTTGATAGATTCAGACATATAAAAATGAAATAAATATTTTCAGTTGTATTTATGACATCACTACAATATCTGTTGATGATAATTTTACATTAATTCAAAAAATCTTTCATTTTAGCTTAATTGAATGGCTTTAGAATTGCCATGTACTGAGATCACACAATTGGAGCAAGCAAAACACCTTTTCTGTTTTTAAACCGTATGGTCGGTTGCCAGCAGAATGTCTAATGACATCAATAAAGATTAAGTGGGATTCATAGTAATGTGCCTCGAGGCAGATACATTTTCAAACGAGCTGCAAAAACAGGGCCAACGAGAGGAGAGTGATGATGTGGTAAAATTTCTTGGCTCGGGATTCATGAAGGGTCATATATTAGCCCACAATTTGTTTTTATGTGCCAATTAGCTATAGAAAGACAGTATTGAAAATTAGAATCCGAACGGGAGTAATAAACTGCCCCAACTTTATAACTCTGAACTTATTTTGGGGCGTATTCCAGCAACGTCTCTCAGTCTCTGGCGAAAAACTTTAGTCCCGGTGGAGTATAGTGTAGTAGTTAGAAAATTCTGGAATTACTCCTAATTAATCTATTAATACATTAAATTTTGAAATTAAATTATAAAATCACTCATCGATCATCGACATATTTTTTTTTATTGCTAGCGTAGCTGCAACAGGTTTACTAGTAATTAATTAAATTTAGAATTTTGCACTAAGGTGGCGCCATCTAGTAATTAATAATTATACTATAATTTTTTAAATTAATTTTCCCGTTCAGACTTTGTCTACTAGGGGAGGTGTGGCTGTAATGTTTGGCTAATTTGAAATGGTTATCCCCTAATTAGTGTCAATTAGAGTGTATTAGTCTATGCTTTGTATTTTATAAAGTAGAACTTATTGAGCAGCAATAGTTTATTTTCACAAAAACAAGAAAGTATTTTATTCAAGTAAATTAAATTATTCAAGTAAAGTAGTTTTGTAAAACAAACTATTGCTGCTCAATTAAGTACCAGTTTATAAAATACGAATCAGTAAAATTAGATAAGAGCAGAAGCAAGGGTCTCAAGTAGAAATATTTACTTTTTTCATTTGACATTGATATTATTATTACAGATTGAGTATCTCCAATCTGAAATTCTGAAATCTATAAATTTGCTTTTGCAGCAAAAGATGATTCAATATTTAAATGCTTATACTCTTACACAATGCATTAAAGTGTGATGATTCAATAGTGTGCATGCAGCCATGGTACATTGTCTTGATTTAATAAACATTCAAATATTATCAATGTGATGTGTCTGTGATTATTTATATGTTGTATTGTTTATATAGCATTAAAAAATGTCAAAAACATCCAGAAACATCTCATAATGACCTCTCATGGCACACTACTGTGCCACGAGAGGTTCCAGGTGTGCCACGAAAGATTTGAAAATATTTAATATAGGACGTTTCTCAATCATAAAATTCAGTCCGTCTATGAATCTACATGATAATAAAAATCGCAAAATACTTTGATACAAAACCTGACATTAACAGAAGAAGAAAATTTAATAGACTTGAGAAATGACACTGTGCACAAAGCTTCACATTCTGAACTAGAATTTTCAGCATTTTGGATTTCGCTTGGAGTCAATATCCTTGATTAGCTACTACAGCCATTAAATCCTTGTTGCCGTTTGGATCATCGTATCTTTGCAAATAGGTTTCTCAGCTCTTGTGGAAATGAAAAAAAAATAACGGGAATGATTACTGATGGTAAATGAGGAGTTACATATATGTTTATTTAATTTAGAGCCACGTCTTGATATAATTATTTCTCAAAATCAATCGCATCCTTCTCATTAATAAAATTATTATTTATATTACTTACTTATTAATTTTGATAAAATAATATTATTTTATTATTGTTACCTATGTTAATACTTTGATTTGTATTAATAAAATAAAATTTTTTTGGGGATTTTTATTTGCTGTGCCGCAAAACAAATTCCCCTACTTCAGTGTACCGTGAAGTAAAAAAGTTTGGCAGACACTGCCCTATGGGAATGTTCAAATAAGATTTTTCCAAAGATGTTAAATAAATTCATTTTTTCAAAGATGTTAAATTCATATAATATTACATTTATATTCTTGTTCTTTATGTCAAATAAAAAAGAATATTTTTGAAAATCTGAATTTTTTTCACTTCTGTTCAATGCTACCATATGTATTCTAAAATCCAGAAAAATTAAAAATTTGAAACATTCCTAGTTGCTAGTATTCTGGATTGGGAATACTCAACCTACATTATGGTACAAATTTAGAATAGTGAAGAACAACAAAAATAGGACTGATGACACTTATGACAAAAAACTGAATAAAGTTTCCAAAGAACAGTTCATCTCTTATTGATGTTTTGTTCAGTGCATAAGTAATTTGTAAAGAGGATGACATGAATTGATTTACTCTGTAAACTAATAAATTTAATCTTGTTACACGAATTTATGTAAATGTAGCCAAGCTTGGGACTGTACATCACTCAGTATAAAAATCTGCATATCCAATGACATAGTGAGGTGTTGTATCGAGATAGAACTGGAATAGTGATATTCAAATTTCTTGTAAAGATCGACCAAAGCTTAAAGTTTGTATTGGTGATGGAGGTATTAGAAATTAAGTAAGATTTAAGGTTATTTCTTATGAATAATTGGATTTTTGCATATTTCAATTTTGATTAAATAAGTTTTGTTAATTATTAGAATAGTGCTCTATTATTGTTTAAATAAAGCTTTTGTTACACTTTGTAAGTGTTTGAGTCTAATAAATTTATATTTTTGTTATTTAACTTGTTTTGAGAATTTATTCAATTTATTAGTATAATTTTCTAACATCGTTTGTTGTCGTTTAGATCTAACACTTAATTGATACTTCTAGTTGTAAGTTTCTGGTTGTTTTTTTTTTGCTGGTTAGACGTTAAGTTTTGATAGTTTGTTTGTTTTGGATTTGATTATACTGCAAAGTCGCGAATTAGAACGAACTTCAATAATTCCAATTATAAGCTACACCTAACGGCTAGCGACTCTGCAAATTCCAGAGTTCTGCCTGGCTCAATCCAAGTTAACTTCCTCACAACCGTAGGTAATCCCAGTTTACCCACGGGACGGTTCTAACGACTCTGCAATCCAGAGTTCGGCCTGAGCTCAGGTCTTTTTCTAAGTTCTGATTTAATACTAAGTAATTTAAAAACAATTTGACACAACGTAACGTCAACTGACGAAACGAAACTAAATAATCTAACACACAGTAACGTCGAACTGACAAAACGAAACTAAATATCGGAAACTTACACTGAAAGTACCAATTAAATGTTAGCAATAAAAAGAACAAAAAACGATGTTAAAGTATGATAAAATAACTATAAAAAAAAATGTTTGTATTAATGCAGCTTGGATTAATCGTTTGTTGTCGTTTAGATCTAACACTTAATTGATACTTCTAGTTGTAAGTTTCTGGTTGTTTTTGATTGAATCGACGAGAGCCGTCGAGGGGCATGGGAGAGGTCCCGGACCCTCATAATACTTATTTTGTAGAAATAGTAAACGACCTGAACTCAGGCTGGACTCTGGATTTGCAGAGTCATTAGACCGTTAGGTGTTATTTATTTATTATTATTGGTAGTTGTTAAAATTAGCGACTTTGCAAGATGACTGAAAGTAGTAGGCTGTCTTCAATCCCCTAGCTCGAATTTTCTTGACTTGGCTAAGCTTCTTACTGTTTTTAATCTAGTGCCTGAATATGGCATAAGGAAAAACATGGTATATCTTCAGGATATGACTGCAAAACTACTATCATCAATATGTAAATAGGAAAAAATAAATATAGCAATAAGCTACATTTAATTATATTCGGAATGTTTTTGACCACACTGTGGTCATCATCAGCAAAAAACATTGTTATAAACGTACAAAGAACAATGAAATTTTAGAATAGAATATTGTATATACATTTAAATTTAAAATGAGACAAGCATACATAACTCTAGCAAGAAAATGATTACATAATAATCTATAAATATGTTTACATATTAAAAATAAATATTGGTGATCTACTACAATAAATATAAAGAAATTAATTATAAATAAATAATAAGTGTAGAACATGTAGAATTATAATATTGCTTATTGTGTAGATCAGTGGTTCTCAACCTTTTTTCTGTTGAGGAACACATTTTAATATTTTAATTCTCAACCTTTTTTCTGTTGAGGAACACATTTTAATATTTTAAAATTTGGCAGCCGCCTAAATATTTTAAATAATAATTTAGATTTAACAACAAATTTTTATTATCTAAATATTTTAAATAATAATTTAGATTTAACAATAAATTTTTATTAACTAAATCTAAATTATTATTTAATATATTTAACAACAAATTTTTTTAACATTTTAAATAATAATTTAGATTTAGATCGGAAGAGCGTCGTGTAGGGATAGATTTAACGACGAATTTTTATTAACGGATTATTGTATTTATTTTTTTTTATTGCGTTCAGATTACATCATATTTGTACACAGGATGATTAAATGGCGGCCCTTATTGAGTTATAGCATCACTTGCAGATTTTGTCTTTTTAGAGAAACAATAATTTGAATTTAATTTTTATTCCTTAATTTTTAGATTTTGAATAACGATAAAAAATTTTGGCTGTTGCAGAAATTTGAGAATTAGATTTTTCTAACGATACTCTATTTATAGGAATCGATGCAGTGGTTCGACTGCAAAAGGGGATATCCAGGCAGCAATGTTTCACTATTAATATATATGATTCATACAATTACATAAATATAATTCATTCTTAATTTTTTGCAGCACACCTTCAAAGGTTTGGCAGCACACTAGTGTGCCGTGGCACAGTGGCACACCTTCAAAGGTTTGGCGGCACACTAGTGTGCCACGGCACAGTGGTTGAGAATCACTGGTGTAGATTCATAAACTAGCATTGTTACCAGAATTATCACTGATTACATTATATTTCCTCAATCTTTCTGTGATCATTAGGGATTTCATAATACACCCTTCTTGTATAGAATTATATTTCCTTAAAATTCTGATGTTGCTCCAATCAATGTCTATGACATATTCGTAAGCACGGGTTGAGAGAGAAGTGTTGATTCTACCATATTTAATGTTACATTTATATTCTTTTAAGTAATCCTCTAGATTTCTGCCAATTATGCCAATGTACTCTTCTCTTCTATTTAGGTCTTTGTTGAATACTGGGATACAGTAAACACCAGATCTTTTCCTTTTATTGTATTTGGTCTTATCATTTCTTAGTTTGTTATAAATTATTGGGCATTGTTTTGCAAGGAGTTTAGTATTAAATTTTCCAGCTTTTGTTAAAGCTATAAAGCTATAAAGTATTAAGTTTTCCATCTTTTATGGTCCTCCTGTTAGAGTTGGTTTCTCTAAAGAAACTGACAGAAGAGATGGTAGAAGGAATATGCTGGAGCATGAATCTCTAGAGAGAGAAGCATGTGGGAGCAAGGAATAAGGAAGGATATAACTTCTCAAAACATAAACTGTAAAGAGTTTATTTGATTCATGCCCTTTTTTCATGGATTTTTGTTAGGAAATCTTCTGATAATGTTGTGGTATATGGGTATCCTTCCATGCATGAGATGTATCAATCAGTCACTGATGTTCAAAATTTATGATAGGTGATTTTGATTTATCTGCTATGGGAATGAAGTGTAATTGGCTTTTTCACATAACTGAATAACCTAGGGTAGATCAGGTTTGGCACCTTCTGAAAACATAAGAAAGGAGGAAAATCCTTAAGGGCCGGTTGCACAAGTCTTATTCTGCAGATTAAAACAGGCTTTAATCTGCAGATTTAGCTTGTTAAGTTGCACGATATCAAATCTCTGGATAAACTATCGACTAATTTAACCGGCCGATTTTGGGCGGGTTAAAATTTATTCTACAGATTATCCCTAACTTAACTAGCCGAATTTGACCAGGTAAAATTTATTCTACAGATTATCTAACAAAACATAATGGCGGACTACAGTAGCTCCGAATCCGAAGTTGAAAATGATCTCAATTTAGATTATTTGGATTACATTTATCTTAATACAGAACAGATATTTCCAAGAAAGATACAGATTTTCTGTTTATAATGATGATAACTTTCATGCGAGGTTTCGTTTTAATAAAATCAGCGATTTTATGGCTATTGTCAGAGAGTAAAGAGAATATGCACTTTATAAATCAAAAGTCTGTTATTTTATTTTAAATTTATAAAGTCGTGGGCTGCCTTTTGGATAGCCCTGATTTAAATTAAAATTATTTTCTATTAAAATATACTATAATAATATTTCTCAATCTGTAGTGTATGAGCTTATTAAAGTTGGTCTGCAGCAATAAATATTATTATTGCCTAAATGAATAAAGTTTGTCAAAATTACTTATGCTTTTTGCTACTATGTGATCTATGGTTGAAAAAAATTTATAACTATGGTATTAAAAATAATTAAAAACTAAATGACAATTATTAGTAGATTTAATCTGTAATTTGGATGCCTGGGCACTGAAATATGTCTATATTGTACAAATAAAACTGTTCAAGAATTAAGGGATATAAATCAAATGTAATTAGTATGATAATTATTTATTAGTTTCTCTATATTTCCAATCTTCAGATATTTTCTAGTCAAAGATATAAATCCTTAAAAAATTTAATATGGATCAGTATATGCAAGCATCAAATTTATACATATTGTGATACCTGAGCTGTAACATTTGAGCCCCCCTCAAATACTTTACTGTAATTTTTTTATGAACTGTGAATTCCTAAGCTGTAGTATGTCAAGTTTATATATAAATCCAGCCTTGGTCTATGTTTGTGTATATAGATAACTTATTTGGTATATTATTAAAAGCATAAAGAAACATTATGAATTAATTAATAATGAATAATGTAATACTTCTTACTTTAGATATTAAATAAAAGCAAACAATAAGCTAAATAAGTAAGATAAATCGTTTATTCAAAAACTTTTTCGGCTATCCACGTAGCCTCAGGCTATGTGGATAGTTGAATTAATTAATATTGGAAAATTATAATATATTCATTTTTCACAAAAATTCCAAGTTACTAATATTAATATAAATAAATTAATAATTATTGATTTAAATGATTTTATTTACAGCAAAAACTGAACACTATGTTGCATTTTATATTTATTGAATTAATAAAATTTCTTTTTCTTCTTCTTCTGTTAGCAGAAACAAAAGAATATATCAAGATTATAAGAATATAATATATAATAGAGCTCCAATTATCCAAGATAATGTGGACCAAGGGAACTTCAGATAATTAAAAACTTGGATAATACAGAAGGTTGGGTAAATTATTTAATAAACTGAATTAGAATACATTAACATGATAATGTACATGCTATTTTCAGGTTAGACCTACTTATTAAACATAATAGCTTTTAAATTATACAATAAATTACTTATTTACAACTGTTTTATTACAAATATTTAAAAAAGTACGGTAATATGTATAAAAATTACAAGTCATAGACAGTAACTTACTTCTCCGTTTATGATTTTTTTAATGGGAAGTTTAGTTTTCGCCCATATATGTCACTTATGACTTCTATTTCATATATTTCCCTCAGTTCCAAAAATCTGGTGAAGAAAAATACTTTTGTGCATAATTACGATATAAATGTCATTCCCTGCACTCAGTTCCAAAAATCTGGTGAAGAAAAATACTTTTGTGCATAATTACGATATAAATGTCTTTATAGCCATGAGAACTTAAGTGAGTAACTTGCTCTAAATATATACCAACAAGTTACTTGCTTATTGACCAATTTGTTCTATGACCAAGACATGAGAACAGAACTCTGTCATTACGTGAGGAGTACCTATACTTAAAATCATTAGAACTACATTTTAATATTATATATATAAGAATAAAAGAATTCAATTTGGATAATGTGAAATCTTGGTTAATTGGGATTCTATTGTATATATCAAAGTTTGATTTTTGTTTTATTTAATGTCAAGCAAATATTTTCTGTTTGATTTATTTTTTATTATTATGATTATCAGTTTAGAATACAATACATTTTTAATAATATAAAATTGATGATTGAATAATAAAGAATTGATAAAAATAAAACAAATATCTTTACTGCAATAAAATTCAGTTCATAAAAATAATTCTGAATAGGCTGTATCATTTTTAAAATACAATTTCTGAATAATAAAATTTCAAAATGTCTGAAAATATAAAAACTATTAAAGTTGAACTAAAGATATTTGATTAACCTTAGATGAAGGAATTTTAAAATATTTGAGTTTAATTTATTTGTACATATTTGAAAAAAATATAAAATATATAAAAATAGAAAAATACGAGCTTTAACAATCAGTAATATATGTATCTTAAGATATATTTTACTAATTGTTAAAACATTTGCCCTTTATTCAAAAATAAAAAATATACTCATTAAATAGTATGCATATGGTTATTTACAATTCTTTGAAGAGTATAAATGTGAATAAAGAATCCTTGCAGATAATTTATATAGTTTATAGGATCTATGAAAAAAACCACTTGCTTTTATACAATAATGGAGTTCTTAACACAGTACTGATAGCAAGTAACAAAGAAATTTTAATTCCATAAAAACGTTTTCGGAACTGCTATTGGTCCCTCCTGATGAGGGACCAATAGCAGGTCCGAAAATGTTTTTACAGAATTAAAATTTCTTTGTTACTTGCTATTAGTGCTGTTAAGAACTCCATTATAGTTTATAGGATCATTTCTGGTATTACTCTTCTTTTTCTATAAATTTAATATATATAAATTTTAATGTAACTATATTAATATGAGGGTTTATCAGTGTTGAATGTTTCATTATATACAAACATATGATTAAATAAATATAATAATAATTTCTGTAGGCTTCAAATATAAGATGATACCTGATAAGTTATATGAATCCAGATGAGTAGATCATTATTTATTAAAGTCTTTTTCTCAGGAATTGAAAATGCTTGCCATTTTTTCTAATAATAGAATTTTTTTTAATTTATAAAAGATTACTATTACTACAGTTATATAAAAAATTATACACTTTGTGAAAAGTTTCACATTCTCTCTATTTGAAAAAAAATTCTTTGGATATCTTGTTTCCATTTTTAGTTATATTGAATTAACAGCAATAAATAAAAGGATGTGCATCTTTTGTTCATTGTTTAAAAGATCAATTAATATTTTTTTCTAACAAAAGGAATTTAGCTATTATTCTGCTATAGAAATGTTGTTAAATTTTCTCTTTTTCATAGTTAGCTTATTTTCCTTGGAATTAGCATAAAGAATTACGTATTTCTCTTGATAGCAACATTTTTTTTTTACCCTACAAATATAGATTGTTTAGATGAGAGGGTAAAAATAAGTAGGTAGATTTTTACACCATTATAAATCTGATATATTCTCAAGTCTTATAGCTTTTTTAAATTATTGACTAAATTATAACCTTGTATATGCCTGATGAGATTTCACACATTCCTTGGTTAAAATCAATATTAATCAAGGAATGTGTAACCAACATCCACTAGATAGATAGAAGTTAATGATTTTTTCAATCAATGTTTTTATTATTATTATTATTTTCCCACTGAGTAAGAAGAATTGGATATTCAAGCAGTTGTTATAAATAATTACAAAAAGTAACTACTACGTTTTAGCAGTAGTTTCATTTATTCTTTTGTTTATGCCATCCAGATCTAATATATCATCATTAAATGATTAAATGGCATTCTTTATTTCATGGATACAAAAATTATGATCAATTGAAAACAGTACTTGATGTGCTTCTATTTGTCTGTCCACAAAAGCCGTGCCTAGCTAAGGTAGATGAGTCCAAATGCGAAAGGGAAAGTTGCAGTCAATATAATGATGTGAAAAAATCATTAACTTCTATCTATCAATGTTTTTATTATTATTATTATTATTTTCCCACTGAGTAAGAAGAATTGGATATTCAAGCAGTTGTTATAAATAATTACAAAAAGTAACTACTACGTTTTAGCAGTAGTTTCATTTATTCTTTTGTTTATGCCATCCAGATCTAATATATCATCATTAAATGATTAAATGGCATTCTTTATTTCATGGATACAAAAATTATGATCAATTGAAAACAGTACTTGATGTGCTTCTATTTGTCTGTCCACAAAAGCCGTGCCTAGCTAAGGTAGATGAGTCCAAATGCGAAAGGGAAAGTTGCAGTCAATATAATGATGGGTGGTAATTATTGAATTAATACATTAAGTTCTGTTAAATATACTATTTCCAACATCGAAACTAATCATTTAGCATTCGACATTACAATAAACTTCCATTCAACTTCAGTTATCTTGCGTTTGAAAACATCCATGAGCGAAGCTGTCATCCCTATTTTGTCACTGGACTCATTCAGTTAGTGCACGCGTACTTGCATCGATAGTCGCACTAAGCTGGTCGGACAGTATCATTTATAGTGCTATTTCATTATTATTTATTCCATACAGATATTTCCTGACTTATGTATTACTTATACTTTTGAAGAATTTTCACAAATGAAATTCAATTTTATTTATTTAATCTGTATCGATTTTTTAACTCCTAATAAAAAAGCAAAATAATTTTTAATAATTCAAATATTAATAAATATATGATCCTAATAAAATCATTGGCTTTAATCATCATATTTATTTTTAAGAATTAATTATATAATAAAATATATTTTCATTAACATATTTAAATTTTAATATAGGTAAGTCAAATACAGCTGAGTACATATTTGGTGGCATCAACCTTAGGATTATTTCCTACTCAATTTGTTAGTGTTTATTTAGGAACATCATTGAGATCTATTGAAGATGTATTAACAGATGATAATACTGCAACAACTGGTTATTTAGTCTTGTTTGTACAGGTTGGTATACTTGTTTACTTTACTTGATAATTTTAAATACAGGAATACCTTGATTATCGCAGTTTCGATTATTGCGATTTTTGATTTATTGTGGTTTATAATTTGATAAGAAAATTTGAATTATTGCGGTCACGAGATGTAGCCCACTACATATGCAACCAGAATTACATTTGGTTTCGATTATTGCGCTTTTTGATTTATTGTGGTTTATAATTTGATACGAAAATTCGAATTATTGCGGTCACGAGATGTAGCCCATTACATATGCAACCAGAATTACATTGAAAAATCTTCAAACGGGTAAAATATGTTATTCTGTACCGAGAAAACAATTATCGTAAATATATGTGTATATAATATTCGAATAATCGTGCCTATAGTTGTTTTTCTTATTAAAAAAAAAAATCCTACATACATTACGTTCTTGAACTCATAAAATAATTTTATTGATACTTTATAACCGATTAATTTAAAACGAAGAAAAAAAAATCATAATTTTCGGACTGATAAAAAGATATCCAACTGTTAAAAAATTATACAAGATGATTATTATTTTTGATTAAAATTTTTTTAATTGCTCGGCAGTACTAGGCTGCTTTCTGTCATAAATTAAAATGTAGAGAGTTTAAAAACGTTTTAAAAAAGATTTATAGTTCAGACGTAAGCTGAATGGTTAATAAGTAAAATTCTGCCAATGCCGATGCGAAGCCCGAAGCTGTATATGTATATATTATAACCACATATGTTGATGTACAAGAGTAAATAATAAACCAGAAATACAGATCTATATTTTCAGATCTAGTTAGATCTATTATCGCAAAGTATTCGGGTATTGTGCTAGTGTATGCTTAATTATACATCATATACAGTACACTTAATTCTGTTTTTACAATAGATACATCCCCAAAAAATGCATGTAAAAATATACTGTATCAATGGTAAAAAATAGAAGATTGCTTCCAGAAATAATACTGTATAATAAATCCTATAAAAAATTGTGTTAGAAGGGATTATTTTTACGTTCTTGCACTTTTTATTTCATAAAGATTGCACATGTATAGAAAAAGTATTATATAAAGTAAATTATCATTTGAAAAGAAAAATAAGGTACAATTTTACATTAGCGCCATATGAATGAAAATAGTACCAATCGAAAGATGACGACCAGTGGAGTAAACTTTCCAAAAGAACTGCACTTCATATGAAACAAAATAAATAACTGCACTTCTATATGGTGCAGGATTCGAGAAAATGAACGATGAAATTATATTTTTCCATATACAATATCTAAACCGGTACGTGCCGACATCTTAAAAAGCCGAGCTGCAAATATAGAAAATAGTAAATACCTTAAGAAGAAATACATTAAAATTATAAATCATTACTCTTCTTAAGATTCGTATAATCTATCTGACTTCAAAACACGAAAGAAATTAATAAAATAAGAGCTTTTTATTATTCATAACAATAAATGCGTAGAACCTAAAAGTCTTGAACCGAAAATTTTTCTTGGTCTGCGCACCGCCATCTTTGCTACTGAATATTAAACTCGGATTAGCTATCTTTTACGTCGTGCAACACTCTGTACTTAATCTTTAGATTTTCGAATGGGTTAGAGTTATTCTACAGAATAGCTATTCTGCAGATTAAACCGAAAGTTGTGCAAACGGCCCTTAGTTTATAAAACTGATCAATCTTCAGGAATAAAGATTTGGTTGAGTATTTCTGCAGAATAGTTGAATTAGAGTCCTTAATAAAAGCTTCTAACTTATCATTATATTGACTAGTTTTATCAGCATTATTCTTTTAGTTTTATCTTCCTTTTTTACTGTAATGTTCTCTTCTTTTATTCAATCAACAGTTCTCTTAATGCAAGCTAAGTCTCTTCTATATTCAGTGTTATGCAAGAATCTTTTATTTTCTTATTTGATCTCTCTCATTACCTTCCACCTAAATATTTCTATTTCTCCTTCATAAAAGAGCTCAATAAGTGTCTCAAATCAATCAGTTGGCTTGAAGCATAAGTTTGTCTCTTTCTAAAAACTTCCTTGGCAAATAGAGAAATAAGTATATCACTCACAGTCATTACTACTTGATCTAAGTGTAGGTTCTGTTTTTCTCAAACTGTTTTCTAAAAATCATCTTAATTTCAGAATATATTTATTCCTCAGCTTATCAATCAATTTGCACATATTATTCTTCAAGGCTTGGCAAAATATTTTTTAGGATTTTGGATTCAAGTTGGCTGACTTCATTCTTCAACTGATAAAATTTTCTTTTAACCTTAGCTAGTGTGAAAAGGAAGCATATTCTTTTCATATTTGAGTGAGTCCTTTTAGAGTTGACAGGGAGCTTCAAGTTGAAGATAGATGTGGGATACACCTTGTTGAGCTTACATTGTTGTAAAAATTGCATAGTTTCAGTGGCTTTGCATATTTTTATATAAGATTCTCTGTAGTTCTGCATAAACTCCATAATTCAACTCTTCTCCTTTATAAAATGTATAAAGGAGAAAAGTTCAAATTGCTTGTTATCCTTAAAATGATCACTGAAAGAAAAGCACTCAAAAGCAGTTTCATAGCAGTAAAAAACTTTTTGATTGAAAAATTTTAGAATATTTTGATCAAACTAGTGACCATCTTCAGCTATTATACAGAATACAGAATCATAAATGTACAAAGAACAAACATTATAAGAAAACAAAAATTTTTTAAAACACCATTTCTACAAAGTATATTTTCTATTACCTACACTGCTGCTTATGAATTCAAAATGATTAAGCACTTAAAGCAGGAATACTAATATACATATAGAAATAACGCTAAAATTATACACCAAACAATATTTATTCAGTTTATTTTAAGTTCTTTTGGCTTAGTTACAGCCCTCATCAGCAGTATGTTCCATTACTGAATATTAAAATCGACCATAGAAGGAAAGAATACGTTTAAAATAACATATTTTATGATCATTATTATAGTAACAAAATCTTTAAAAAATTTTATATTCTAAAATTAATCTAATAATATATAATTCAGAACACACAATAATAAAATTAATATTAAACTTAATCTAAAATATATTACATGGCAGATAAAACTGTTGCTGTTAAATTAAAATCGACTATTGTTTTTGCATTTTTCACACCAAATCCAAGCTTGGTTAACCGTATTAGGCTTCATAGTATTAATTGCATTATGACCTTTTAATTTTTTATCTATTATGTTATTCACTTCTGCGATGTTACCTTTCAGTAGGTTATCTATTTTCTTAACTATCTTAGCATCGTCCAAGATAGGTATATTTTCTAGATATATTCTTGAATGCCAATAATAATCTTTTCAAAGCAAGAGTTTTCTGAAAAATGATAAACATACCTAATATCATACCAGCATGGTCACAAGATCCACAAGTTTACAAGAGGTTGGCATTTAGATCTCTTTTCCAAAGACTACTTGAACACTGTAATACCACTGAAGCTAAGATGGAAGAATGCAATACTATTTACCAACTAGGTTATATGTATGGCTTTCACTTTTATTCCAAAAACTCTGCAAAATTACGAACTAAACTTTTAAAAACAAAAACACTAATTGCAGTCAAGTCTATAAAATCACAATAAATATTTATTAAAAGAAATTTTTTTTTGATCTTCAAACAAGATCTTCATCAGTTTTCAGTTCTTACAATACAAAAATTTTAAATGCAGTCATTCATATATTCAATTATGTATATACATATGCAGTCGTTCGTAAATAATCAAATATACAAACGACTGCATTTAAAATTTTTGTATTCTAAGAACTGAAAACTGATGATGATTTTGTTTGAAGATCAAAAACGTTTCTTTTTTTAATAAATATTTATTCTGATTTTATAGACTTAACTGCAACTAGTGCTTTTGTTTTTTAAAATTTATGTATGGCTTTCCTTCCAGATACATGCAAAGAATCTATGATGTTTTAAAATTTCACCTTCTCAGTGATGATGGCAACTAGTATTTGGACAATCCTCCAGTTAACGCCACACAAGATATGACCATATTTCTCCTTATACAATATTCAGGCTAATTGACTAAAAACAATAAGAAGCTTAGCCAAGTCAAGGAAGATTTAAACTAGTGGCCTGAAGATAGTCTATTACTTTCAGCCATCTCTGAAATGAAAAAGACAAGCTTGTAGAAAATGATAGAGGAATGATGTAGACTCCTGACCTATCTAATATAGATCTTAACAGACAAGAAGAATAATTCAGTCTAACTAAGAGAAATTTAAGAGACAGGTTGGTTTGAGCACAAGAAGAATTTGAAATCAGGGAAGCTAAAAACTGCACTAGTTAGTAGGGCTTATGAGTGCATATAGAATGGGATAAGGTAAAGATCATATAAACTTGTGATATCTTTCAAGAAAGGGTGATTGTTGAAGCACTACAAATCCTAAAAAAGATATATTCAGAACTTGTTATTAATCATCCAGAAGAGAACGTCTCACCTGTTTGGAAGTATAGAATAATTAAAAATATCTAAGACTTTTATCTTTAGTATTACTGAATTTTCTGTAATTGATATCTGATTTTTATTTAGATTTAATCATCATCTGTTACTATAGAAGTGCATGCTTCTGGTTTTTTAAAATTTTTTGTATTCTTATAATGTTTGTTCTTTGTATGCTTATGATTCTGTATTCTGTATAGTAACTGAAGATGGTCACTAATTTGACCAAAATGTTCTAAAATTTCTCTATTAAAAAGTATTTTACTTCTATGAAGTAAAAAATTTTTAATTTGATCACTGAAAGTTAAATACTTTTCTTTCAGTGATTATTTTAAACATAACAAGCAATTTAAACTTTTCTATTTTATAATTAAAGATTTGCCCCCACCAACTCTTACAAGGGGACGGTCAGACGTTCCCCTCCCCAATTTGACTGAAATTGCACATACATACATCAAAAGCAGTTTTATCTCTAAAAATAATTCTAAGGTTAATTTTTATTGTAGAATGCATCATTAAAATTTTAAATAAAATTGAAATTTAGATGAAAGTCAAAAATTTTTCTCAGAACTGACTCTAAGGATTTTTTTTTTTTTTTAATTTACTACCATAAAAATGTTTACGTACAAACTGTTAATTCTATTCAAACTGATAAATGTTTCTGTACAATTTTGCTGTAATTTACAGCAAATATAATTTTTCTCTTTAAATGTAAAAATGGAGTTTAAAATATATAAGAATATTAATTAATTTACTTGTTAAAAAATAATTAAACAATGAAAATTCTGATTTAACCTTTTTCTTGCCTGATAATCATCACGAAAATTTGATATTAAATTAAATAACACCGAATAAACTTTATTTAAATTTTAAAATAATACCTTTACAACATTTCCAGAACACATGAATTATAATAACACACATTTATAAAGCCGTTCTCATAAAAGAATATTAAAAATGTGATTTATTATTATTATTATTCGCGGAATGCTATTATAATTCATTTATATACAAATATTATTGCTTATTTTTTTCAGTAAACAAGCATAAATTAACAAAGCTTTCTAATTATTATCATAAACGATGCTTTCTTCTCAACGATTAAATGGCACAGATAGTCGGTTATCTACATTCCAAAATTGTAAATATAAAATTTTTTTTGGCAGTTTTAACAACAACAACAACAACATAGTAACAGATTCAAAGAGTTAACCGATGCATTTTGATCTTAAAGGCAGTTTTAACAACAACAACAACATAGTAACAGATTCAAAGAGTTAACCGATGCATTTTGATCTTAAAAATAATTGTTTAACTAAGCGACAACTTCGTCAGAAACTTCTTCCTTTTCTTCCTTATCGTTAGTTTCGATTTTTGGTAAACTTCTCACGCCAGCCGTTTTGCGTATGGGTCCTTTTTTTGGATCGATAACTCTTTGATCGGGAGATATATTACTGATAACGGTAAACAAACAAAAACTGTTTAAGAGAACGGCCTAAAAACACGAATAAATCTCAAGGTTTTTTTTTTTTGTACTCACAGATATTTAAGATGTCGAGGACATTTTGCTACGGATCCATCATCGCTCAATTCCATATATTTCATCCTAGATTTCATTGCTTCTAAATTTAAAACTGCATCGGTTATTTCCGTCATGTATGCCTTGCGCGTATCGTTGAATTTGTGAAAAGACTAAAACAGAAAAATTTATAAATGTAAAAAAAAATAATAATAAAACTATTTTTTAATATTAAAAACAAACCTTTGATTCTTGATCTAACTTCCATTCTGTGTCTCTCAGCTCGTTATAGAGTGCATTTCTTTCTTTCTCTAACTGTTTTAAGTAACGTTGAAGTTGATGCTAGAAAATTAAGTGTGTTCAACATATAAAACATTCTCAAAATTTTCCTATTTTTTCGACTGTAGAAAACATCAAAAAATTTAAGAATAATTCATCGATATATCTTCTGATGCATAACAAAAATATATGTAGGAGTGTTCAACATATAAAACATTCTCAAAATTTTCTTATTTTTTCGACTGTAGAAAACATCAAAAAAATTTAAGAATAATTCATCGATATATCTTCTGATGCATAACAAAAATATATGTAGAAAATTATCGCGAAATTTCTTATCGTAGAAAATAAAAAATAGAATTTATCGACTTTACTATTAAAAAGTCCGAACTAAATTATTAGCATTTATTTTCTATCGATCTTTTAAAACACTTTTAATAACCATATCTAGTGTTTTTCCAATAATCTATTTTTAAACTCGTTTTTTTCGATTCTAGATAGAGTTAGGCCATTAGCAGGAACATGCAGAAAACACCTACAACGAAACAGGTCGCCAATTTCCTTAGTTTTAACCATTAAAATAATTAAAAATCGATGAATGTTTATAATTTACATAGATTTAAGTTATGTTTTTCGACCGCACGAATATTTTATTATATTTTTTACCGAAAAAAAACCTTGTATTTTAAACTAGTCGTAAAACAAGAGAGAGAGAGAAAGACTTAGAGCTAAACACGCAAAGAGATAGATGACTTACTTCTGTCAAACTGTCAAGATCCAATTCTGCTAACATGGCCTGTATGCCTGGAAAAATGACACTGACATCAATCATAATACAGATTTCTTTCTCTCGCTTTCTCTTTTATATTTATTGTAAAACTCTATCACGTCTCTGATGCGAAATTTGATCATCTGCACAAAATTCCCAGTATAAAAATAAAAGAACTGTCGTTCAAAAAATGGCTTTCAATATTTTACTTTGGGAACCTTCTTATCTGATTTAAAAATATCGAAACTGTCAGTTATTTCCAGGTGATGCATTTTAAACAGAAAATTTTCGAGAACTAAAGATAAAGTTAGTAGTTAGTTTAAGATAGTACAGGAAGTTCACTTGCTCACCCCATAATGAATGCATTAATAAATCAAATCTATAAAAAAAAATGGATGAATTGCATAAACTCCAATCAGAGCAAGTTAAACTTCCAAAATGTAAAAAATTTCATATTCAAATTAAAAAAAAAAAAATTAAACGCTTTATTAAAAATCTGTGCGGTTTTTAATTTTATGTCGCATAAAACAATCAAACACATTTAATATGTAAAAAATAAGCCAAGTTCAGTATCGAGAAATTAGGATATTTATTTGTTATAATTTAGGTGAGGCTATGTTGGTTGACATTATTGCTTTACTTAAATCGTATCATATATTTTTTAGATGAAAGCAATATTTGTTAAAATATCATTAAATACGCTATTTATTTTCAATCTGATTGAATTGAAATTTTTAGGAAATATTAAGTAACACAAGTCCAAAATCAGTTGAGTAATACAACTTGTAGAAAAGTTCACGATGAAAGGAATTCCCTATTCCATATTTTGGCCCTAATAAGTTCCCTAAGGCGTCCTCTATTCCCTTCATTTTGGTCCTATGCGTTGAAATATTCAGAAAATCTTACATAAGAACATTTGCTATTCAGATTTAATCGAAATCGATTGAACGATGTGATATATAGAGAGGTTTATAAACAATTATTCTCTTCTGATTCCCTTAAATTTTGCCCAATTGGATCAAAATTTTTAGATTTTAATTACTCTGGAATAAACCTATATTCCAAATTTAGTCAAAACTGATTAAACAATGAGATTTATAGAGATGTTTACAGAGAAGGAATCCCTCATTTGCCCCTTTATGTTAACCCGATTGTGATAAAATTTTCAGGGGACTTAGAAGAGTAATATAATAAATATTCATATCTCAAATTTAATTGATATTGATTGAACGATGAGATGACGAAAGAGAAGAAAAAATGAAGCTTTTTATTGCCAATCTTGCTTTAATTGCTGTAGTTCTTTTATTAATTGGATTTGAAGCTTTAAATTTGCGAATTAAAAACATATCTCGAATATAACTATCAGATTAATAATAATTATCTTATAATGATTTTAGCGAGTTGAATTTTGGATGAAATAATTCTTAGTAATAAGAGTCAATCAGCGACTACTGTACTTCGTTTACAGCAGTGATCTCAAACCTTGTCTCAAACTCTCTCTCTTCAAAGGGCCACTTCAGAACCTTTGGTTGGTGTAGGGCTGCATTTAAAATTAATGCCTTAAATAGAAAAATATAGATTTTTAGATGAGGTAAATAAACAGAAGAGTTGATGGTAATTATTTCATTTTGAAAGATAATTATTTCCATAAACTAAAGGGTTGAGTAGTAGTTATTTCCATTTTAATTTCCTTAAAATGATGATAGAATAACTACTAAATCTTTTATATATTGTTGTGATTATAATAAGTGCTACTCGAGCCTCAATAAAGGGTATAGAATATGAAGCCATAAGTTTGAAACTGCTTTTTACTATATTTTATTAAATTTCTATACTATTATTACTGGTTTAGAGTCATTGCCTTTTGATAAGATGATAAGTTTTCTGAATATTATTCTTATCTTACTCAATGATGATCGTTTTTATCAGATTTAGATGTTTGCTCATCCTTTGAAGATTTAAAAAAATAATTCTTTGATTTATAAATTACTGATTTAAACATTAAAAATATATCTTTATGATTAGATTTTACAGTCTATACGCTTATAATATATTATTACATACACAATATAAATTTCTTGCATTTTAAAATATTTATTAATATAATTATAATCATAATTTATAAATTATTATTTTTATAATTATAATCATAATTTATAATATTTAAAATTCAATATAAATATATTTAAGTTAATAAATATTTAAATTATATTTAAAATTTATTTCTTTAAAATGGTGATTATTATTGATGAATGAAAAAAATGTTTCAGCCTTTTATTGCGTTAGATTAATAATATTTTAAAATTGCCGAAGTGTAATCTTTACTTTAATTAAACATAAAATATTTATTATAATATAAAATTACATCAATACCTATCAATTTGTTACTCCTTGTGATCCTCGTTGATGCAACTGTGTACAAGAAAACTTGGGTTGATAAGTTTTAATTTTTTTTTACATGTTCAGAAATTTATATTAAATAATAAAAAAAAATTTAAACTTTGTGTTTAAACAATTTTCAAACTATCTACATATATATCTACTTGTATTTATTGATATTTATTTGTTTATAATGATATACTTATGTTTGTTTATAGTTATAATATTAATATATATATATTTTTAATGAAATAATTGATGTATTAATTCATAAATGTTTGATTGATGAGGTTTTTATGAGCTGAATTCTGAATATTTATCTGAAATCAATATTGAATCTTTTCTACTGTCCTACATAATCTTATATAATTGAAATATCACTTCTGTTCTACAGAAAAATGTTTTTTTTTGTTTGCAGTTTGTTTACTTGAGAAAGTCAAAAGAGTAGAACTTACCGTCTTGAGTTTGATTTCTTGCACTGTATACTCTATCCTGAAGCCAATCTCTCTGACCTTCTAACTGTTGATTGACTTCTACTTGAGTATAGTAGCGAATTTTCCATTCGTCATCTGCAAAAGAAGAGTAAACAATGTTTATTATATAAATTGGTAAAAGAATATTTATACTGTTTAGTGTTTACCTTCGCTGATATCCATGTTTTCGGTTTGATCTTCTAAAACAGAAACGGCCTGTTGTAGTTCTGCTATCGATTCTTCTAATACTTTTCTAGATCAATTTTAAATAAATAATGAAGAATACTAAGTTGAAATTTTAAAATTTTCATGTTATACTAGAAAAATTCTGCTAAAAAGCTTTTAAAATGCAGTTACTAACTATAGTTATATAAAGTAAATTACGAGCAATTTTGATTGATAGAAAATTAATAGAAGAGCAGTAGATAACAAAATATAAGAATAGACTATGTTATCACTCACTTCTTCCTTTTCTCATCGTAGATTTCTAATTTGAGACGTTCCAAATCGTCGAAATCGGCGATCTCGAGAGTGACGAGCTTTCGAGGCATGCTGCTCAAATGATGGATCTGCTTAGATCGAGCAACTCTCTTGGTTTGTTATCGTAACCTTGTTTCCAGTTTGTTGCTAGGATACCATAGTCACGTTCCAATTAACAACACTGGTCATCTGGCAGAGAAATCGCCTATATTTCGTACTCTGCATTATTATTATTATAGGCTAACTTTCCCCCTCCGGTTTTAAAATTCCTGTTAATTTTATTTGGCATTTTGCTATCATTGTCATCATTTCATATATTAAAAAGTTTCTTTACGCACAGGTAATTTTATTAACACACATTGTTCATTAGATTATTAACGATTTTAACTCAGGTGACGAGTTTTATAAGTTAAGTACGAGTTGAGAATAATGTAATAAATCAATTATTATGCATAATTAAAGAGTTATATTATTAAATTAAAGTGTTTTGATTGTTGTCATCTTCTTAAAAGTTAATTTTATATAAATTAGAGAACAACTGATGTAAGAATCGCGAATTTACTATGGCTTCTCATTATTTGACTTCTTATCAACAAGATTATTACTGGCGCGAATTCGAACGTGAAAATGAAGAGTAAGATATTCATTAAGTTGATTAACTATTTGATATTTTAGAAAAATTCGTGATAACAGAGATTTTACTATAAATTTATATTCCGTTATTAAAAAAAGAAACGATATGAATGTTTTCAGTGCACGCAACGATTACGAAAGAAGATTAGTTTGGTCCAAATGTCCTTGGCGCTATTTTCCCAAAAGTGGACAAACCGTATTTACTCGACAGTATCAGCCATGGGGCATTCTACCACGTTGGCCCCATCTCTTTACCATTGACGAAATTCACGAACATCCACGAGACAAAATGGTTAGAAATTTAAATTTTTATTCTCATCAATATTTTCATCTACATAAATTTCCATTATATTTTATTGTAGGAAAGGGACACTTTGCACATCTCTAGCATTGTGACCATCAGTGGTCTATTGTGCACCTCCTAACAGAATCATCTCGTAATTCCACAGCTCTAGCATTGTGACCATCAGTGGTCTATTGTGCACCTCCTAACAGAATCATCTCGTAATAAGTCATAACTCTGACATACATAAATCCATACTTATGTAAGATTAATTTTAATTAATGAGCCGGACTTGACCCAGTTCCTTCCTGAAAAACAATGTGTAGGACTCAGAATTGATCCTCCAACATTGTAACAACTGCTTTACCATAAATCTTAATCAGGAAAGACAGTATATTCTACAATGGGACTGTAAACAGATCTTCTGGTGCAAGAAAATGCAACCCAAGAAAATCATACCTTAATCCTAAGAGGGCTACACATTCACACAAAATGTGATCTCCTCCTTGACATTTTCTATAATTGGGACTATCAACAATCCCAATTGGGTGAAGTGCCCTGTGATAATCCTAGCTTCATTTTTATATAATGCAAGCAGTTCTTTAGTTCTCTGTAAAAAGAGACTAAAATAAGAGCTTTCACTAGCTTTAATACAGGAGTAGAGCTCCAATAAGTGAAGTGCTGAGCTGTCAACTCACCCAAACGCATCATATCTGATGCTCAAGGCAGGTTCAGGTCCAATAAAGGGACAAGAAGCCCCTTCTTTGGCCAACCCATCAGCAACCTCATACATTACAGTACAGGTTATACTATTTTGATCGCACTAGTCTAATTTTATAATTAAAACTATTTTAACGCGCCGTATAATATAATTTTTGATTTATTATACTTCTGTGTGCTACTTATGATAATCGAGCTTTGTTATTTTGTACGAATTAATGAATTAATAAGCCAAATTCAGATATTTTTATGAATAATTATATCATCATTTTGAGCGATTTGGAACTTATACATTTAAAATAGTAGCGAGTCTAAATACAAAAACTGTTCATATTTTATTTATACGCATGTATATTCGAATAGTAAAATTAGATACTCAAAACGACGTACTCATCCGAATATATGTGATATATTTTGATAACTATCTGGAACATAATAATAATAATAAAAAAAATCGAGTGCATACAGCTGTGAAAGACCTTGTACAGACACTTTATGCATAAGAGCATAATTAGGCTCGTCTATATTGTCTTTGTCTTTCATTATTAATTCATTAAATCGTGCGATATTAAATATAACTAAGGTGAAATATGTTCAGATAGAACAAATTTTTATCGATCGTCTTTCCTTATTAGCAGAAAGGAGGATATTGTGAATCGAATGATGTCAAAACAGATGATCTTACATCCGCATATTACGAAGAATACTCGAGACGTATGCCATGTAATCACTTTTAACTATTTTTTTTTAAATTATTAGACTTACTTTAATCAAAACATCATAATATTTTGACGTTTCAGTTCGTTCGACACTTCCTCCTATAGAAAAAGACGGACCTCGATTCTTACATCAATCAAATGATGTTTGCCAGAGATCCTTTACTGCACCCATATGGTACAGACCAGGTTGGGAAAAGATTCCAGGAAGAGACCAAGATAAAAGTAAAATATTTTCCTATCTGTTAAACTGTTAATTATAAAACATTCAAAAAACTTTATTAAATAATATTTTTTTTTGCAGTTAGTCGCATTGATAAACCAAGATATCCCTTTGAATATCCTAGATGGGAAAGTGTTTACAGATATGACTACAAGTGGGATCTGCAACCTGATCATTAAAACTTAAAAAGCAAGACAGTTAATAGAAAAAAAAATTTATTTTTATATTAAAACAGCAAAATTTCTCCAAAATTAATACTCTTATATCTTTGCTTCTTTAAAAAAAAAACAATTAATTTCGAATTTATATATATATCTTTTAATGTGTAAAAATTTATTTATGTTTAAATAAACACTACATAAACATTAATGTCAAGTTTTGGCACTGGTCTAATAATAATTCGATGTTTTAGCGAACAAGTACAAAGTTTATTTTTAGACGTTAACCACTGGCAAAATTGTCTGTTGTGTATCCACACACACACACTCACTCAGCGACTTAATAGCTCGATAAAAAGCCTTTGACACTAAAACTCCAGAATTTTCTTGTCTGGGAAAACTACTATTCCCGACCAATCAGCTTCCTGACCAACCGCAAACACGTGGACTGGACTTAGTTTGTGGATGAGAAAGTGGTGCAGTCCTTTATTGATGTAAGATCGATTAGAAGCAATGGGAGTATTTGGCTTCGAAAACGAACAAGATGGTAAGACAAATCTTTTCACTTTACGTTATTATTAACTATTCACGACGGATGGAAACGTTCAATTTACGTTATTACTTCATACGACTAACACGTAGATTTGTAGAGTGCAATATTCTTAATATTTTTATCTGATAAATTAATGCTAGGTCGCTCTTTACCACGGGAATAACTGAATATATAGGTTAACTCTCTAGACAATTAATACATTAGAGTGCAGGCCACAGTATCGCTTAAAATTATTTAATTTTTTAGCTGATTTTATGCTTAATTTTCGCATGAATAAATTTTAACTGTTATGTGTTTGTAGATGTTGTTTAAATTCTACATAATTCATAAATACGACGACAGAATACGAATTCTAAAACTGCAGAGAACGTTTGTGTTAATAACTTTCGGAAATTTTTATGATGGTAAAGTATTAATAGACCTAGTTACATAATTTATCCAGCTGACGCAAGTTACACTTCGGTTTATGTATTAACCAATGCACTTGCATCACAAATTCATAAATTACTGTATATATACATAGTTTCCGAACGAGAGAATTCTATCTGGGTTAAAATAATTAGTTAATTTATGAGGCATTCGATTTAAAAGAAAATATTTTTTTCGGTTTTTCTGTTAATTGATCCACACGTTTTAATCATTTAAACGTTAAGAGACGGCGGATAATTATTTAATAAGGAGCATAAGCTGATATATGTGATAATTGAACGGCATTCCGTTCGTTAAAGAATTCTTTAGTTGTTGTCCAACTTTGCCTTATACTGTGATGTCATTTAGCTAGAAATAAACCTTGACATTTAGCGTCATTCCCATTGACCTTCAAACCAAGTTTAATAGATGAACATCAAAACTTTCTAATTAGCACCTTTTGTTATTATTTCCACTTTAATTATGTGTATATAATAGCGCTTAATACGATCGTCGTCAATTTTCTAACTTCGCGCTTATTCTCATAACTCTATAACTTTAATTAATAAATAAATACGTTTAAAAATCAGTTTAATGAACGTCTCACCTTCGGTTAATTGCATATTATGTAGACGAACAAAGAGAAACTTTATCCATTAGACTAAGTAGCCAGCAAAGGAGATGAGTGGGATGATCGATGCTTCTATAGAAGTACAGCAAAAATCTTTACTTACATCTCAAACTTTAAACTTATTTCTTTTTATATATTTAAACAAATATTAAGACGGGTTGCATGGTTACAAGTAACGATCAGAAGTATTCAAAAAAATAATAACTGTGAAGCACATCGATGATAGACTAGACTCGATACGTTCCTCTTAAAATAGATGTTGGCAAACTGCATCTTTAGTTAAAGGAAGTTCAAGTAGAATGCTATTTTTCTGGCACTTTATCTACGTTCAGGTGCGATGTAGATCGTTAAAGAAAAAAAAAATTTTTTTTTTAATTTACCTCTTCAACGCCATTAATCCAGAAATCAAATTTATATTATTTATAAACTTCTTTACAAACCTCTAGTTTCGTATTTTTTCTAAGAAGTGGCGTAATGGGAATTAACGTGAAAAATATTTTTGAAAAAAACATATTAATTTTAAAAAGATTAGAAATTTAAAACAACGATTAGAGTCGAACGTAAACAGTAACTGTTTTAGTTTTCAAGGCAAAGTCTAGAACAATGAAATATAGTTTTAAAGAGGTTCAAGAACTATTCCGAAACTAAATTTAGATACCGACTGTTTGTTTAATGACAGTACGAGACAAATTTGTTCCTTGTGTTGTTTCTCCGCAACTTCGGCCAGAAGAAATAAGATTAAACAATCCGAGTTGTTTTTAAAACAATAAAAAAATTATTTATTTTACGAAAGTAAAATTTAAAATAAAAAAAAAAAAATTACTAACTACATTCGTAAATAACACATTAAAATTTTTTTTCTAATAATCTACAAAAGCGGCGCTACTAAACCTGTAACCATCATGGATTCTCGTAAACCTACCTATAATAATCCTTGTGATACAATCGACAATTTTCCTCGCATATAAAAAAAAAAGAAGACAAACTTTTAAGATTGTTACCGCCGGTATTCATTAATTGTCAAGAGGGTTGTTATAGATGGAACTCTCATCCGGAAGGAGGAGATACAAATGGCATACCTTGTTAGTCAGTTTGTACCTCTGACATTTCAATTTTTTCGATATTTTTGTAACTTTTTACTAAACTTTCGGTATCTTAATAACTTTCTTTAAATAAAATCGACGTTCGATTTTACCATTTAGAATTTTTTTTTTATGGAAATTTAATAATAAAAAAATTCTATATATTTTCCCTGTCTGCAAGAAATTCGGAGAACTTATTAAAGGTAAAATTGGTTTATATTGATTTATATATAAGTTTATATAATCAATGTAGCCAAGTAATTAATTTATATATATAATAGAAAAAGATTATTGTATAAGTTTACTTAATATAAGGAAAACATAATTTTTTTTCTTCTTCTCTGTATGCTATATATTATCTATTGTTAATCAAAAGTAGATTATTTATGTTACTAAAATGAATAATAATAGCACTAAATGTGATCAAATATCACAATTTTTGACTTTGGTATCATGTTTTGATTTATTATTATATCCTTTGTTAACAATTTGCATGAAAATAAAGTTACAGTTAAAGTAATTTAATATGTACATGGAGAAGATGATACTTCAATTAATCTGAAAACATTTTTATTTTGCTATTTTAAACGCCATTTTTCTCATTTTTCAGGTAAACTAAGTAGAAAATCGGCAAAAGAAACAGATTTTTAAAGTAGTAAAAGCAATGTTAACTAGCTGACTCATTATTGCTGTTTCTCTAACCTGTGCAATACTTTTACACGCTTTATAAAAAAAAATAACTCGTCTATGCACGTATTCTTTTAGAGAAAATCGATGAAGATTGATAAAAATAAATTTCGAAATTGCGTTAGAAAAAATCCATTTTGATAGATTATAGTTAGGTAATTTTTTTCCTCCTCTTCAAACACAAATCGCGTTAATCGAATCCCGTCGAACATTAAAACAAGACTTTTTAAAATAGACTAAACACAACGTTTCTATTTTTAGTCATCATTTTTTTTTTCTATTTTTTTTTTTTACCGTTCCAAACATTGTATTATATAGATGGTTTCGGATAAGAAGAATCGACCCGCTTAAAATAGTTTTGCGAAGTTATCTGTGTGTAATGTGGAGTTAAATAGATCCAAGGTTTCCACTGAACTTGGCTCTTTAATCTTTTTGTTTCCTTCCTTCACTTTTGAGGAATAGAGCATTAGACACGGTAGTAATGCATACGTTTTCTTTTTAATGTAAATCCTATATTAATCTTATTTTTATATAAAAAAAAAAATTCGTGTGTCGATGCTGTATTAAACTTAGATCTAATAACACTAGCGCCTTCGCTTGTAAGTATTGAAGTTCGTTTAGTACGCCTACACGCTTAGCGAGGGAATCACTATGCGTCATGCTAGCTTAAAATTTCTTTCTGTCGCACGAAATATTGAAAGTGATAGTGTCACCGACGACTGACGACCGTCTTCTTTACAGTTCCTGGCATGCAGAAAATTAAGCAACAGACCAACAGCTCTAACAGACTCGCTATAGTTCCAAAAAAATTATGGAAATCCAGAGCCAAATCTCAGACAAGAGTATCTGCTAATACTACGTGTGCTTGGATGCCCGAGGTGAGTTATATAAATTACTTTGACAAAATAATAGATTGTAAGAGTCGGATTTACGATCGTCTCTGAATTAATAAGTGACGAATGACGTCGGAAATTTTTTTTTTATCGAATAAAATACTGTAGACTATTCGTTACTCTGTCAGAAAACGTGTGTTTAATGGGTCATCGATTCGAATTTTTTCTAATAGAATTTTGATAGCTCTCTCTGTTTATTAATGCGATAATATATATTTATAAAACATTTAAAATTTATATTTTATGCACCTAAATGAAGAATTTTCGGTTATTTTTAACATTTTAGCAACTATCAGAATTCAAAACATTTTTTTTTTTTTTTTTTTTTACTACAAGAATATAGAATCGAGAGGGAGTAAACGGAGGCGACACATTAAAACTGTGCCAACTCTCTTTGGCAAAATTTGTTGTCAACATCAGTGAGAAGCGTATTAATTTATAATTACAGAAAATTTACACTGTATATTTTTATATTTTTCTTCTAGGGAAACTGTTGCTGGAAGACCGAAAATGGGTATAAAGTGACTTTGCATTCTACTAGTCTTATGACCTTAAGTGAAGTTGAGAGATTAGCCTTACAACAGATGGCTCTAAGTAAATTAAGAGCCATGAATCTTAATTGCAAAATAGAAATACCTAAAGGTAAAAATATGAAGAATTGTGCGCGCGACAATTTAGAATTTAATTATTTTAAGTGTTGAATTGATTGATTAAACTCTACTAGGATGCTCTATAAATTATTGTTCATCTGTATGAGTGCTTATATTTATTAACCCTTTAAAACTAGCCAATCGCCATCGAGTACATAAAGCGTCGCGTTGCCAAGACGCGTCGCTCGTCTTCTTATTACCCAATGTAAATAGGAGAGCGACGCGTCGTGATGCTTTGTATACTCGATGGTGATTGGCTAGCTTTAAAGGATTAAAACCTAAATTTCTAAAGTTATCAAGTACAGTACACATTATTTTTATTTATAGTTGACAGTTCAGCATTAAAAATGAAGCGACGAACTGTTTTGCTGAGGAATAAGGCCAGGACTACTATACTCGACAGCAGAGAAAAAAAAGGTATATAAAGCTAGATATTCATTCTTTTATGTTAGAAATGAGCAAATTACGACTCAAATACACTTGCGAGTTCGCTAAAAAAATATAAATAATAAATTTCGGAATCGTTTTCTAACAACATTACGCAAAAATTAATTTACTTATACATAGATGTTGTATGTTATCATTGCGTGTGCATGAGTCAGTGTTTTTAGAGATGATAATTAAGTTTTATCATTGTTTGATGTTATACGTATTAATAATCATGTCTAGAATATTATTTTTTTGTTTCTGTTTTCAGACATTCCCTCGGAAAATTCAGTATTCGGTGTCCCTTTACAGCAATGCATACAAAACGAACGTCTGTTGAAACACAGAGGTTCTATGCAACCGTTACTAACAGTTGATGACACGAATTCGTCTAATTTACTCGATGATACTCATCTAGGCGCTACCTCTAACAGAAACAGCCTTTTTGTGGTAAGAGAGAACTTTTTGATGATTAATTTCGGGAAGATTAACCGACAATAAAAAAAACTAGATTGATTATTATTAGGATAATGCGGAAGCGGAAAGAGAATACGGAAAAAATTATCAATACGACGTAGACTCTTCTGAACCGCAAATACCTGGTGTGGTTAATTCTTGTGTTCGACATTTGGAAGAATACGGTAAAAGTTATAGTGTTCTTGCATTATTTATACTGTTTTTATAACCTCTAATATTAATTTTTTGGGTTACAGGTTTGCACACGTTAGGATTATTTCGTGTCACCAGTTCTAGAAGAAGAGTTAGACAGGTAAATATTTTTAGAATTTTAAACATTTTCTTGCCTAATTGCTGTATATCAATAATATATAATTTTTAACTTTATAAAATTTCATTTAAATTAATGATCACTTCTTTCTAAATAGATAGTTTTGCAATATACAGTATATTATATAGTGGCTATCAGAGGGGGGTGCCTCGGGCCTCACGATTTTAGGGGCCTCTATATTTTTATACTGTTCAAGCTTCAGTGTTTGTCAAAATTTGAAGTTCTCTATCAATGTTTTAGCTTTTCTTGTATCCTTACTATTGTGTATTTGTCAATTTTATTATTATTTTTTTTTTTGAAGAGTCTCAAAAATATTAGTTACCCCAGGCCTCACATTTTCTCTGAAAGTCTCTGTATGTATATGACTATCAATGTCATCTTTTAAAGTATAGTTGCAGAGCCAAAATATGTTGAAGGGTCTCAAAAGTATTAGTTACCCCAGGCCTCACATTTTCTCTGAAAATCTATGTATGTATATGACTATCAATGTCATCTTTTAAAGTATAGTTGCAGAGCCAAAATATGTAGCATTCAGCTCAAGATCGATTGATAAAAGTTGTTACAACTTCCAAATATTTAATGTAAAAATTTTCTGATTCAGAGGGACTTTTCGTGATTCATACTACGATTTTTTTTGTTTAAATATAACTTTGTGTAATCGATTAATTCGAGGAACAAAAATAGGACGACTTAAACGTCTTTTAATTTAATGTGCATTTCGGTTTGGAATCAAATCTTATCTTTGATTGGTTTCAGTTAAGAGAAGATTTAGAAAATGGATCAATAATAAATCTGAACGAAAACCATCATCCTCACGACGTTGCCCAATTATTGAAAGAATATTTCCGCGATCTTCCTGAACCACTTTTAACTAGGGATCTTTATTCAGGTTTTGTTGCTGCTCAAAGTAAGCATGATAGTTTGTATTATTATAATTTAAATTGATTCATGATATTTATCATCTAGCATTAATTCAATTATAAACATACAAAAGATATCATGATGTAACAACAACAGAATTTCTTATGTAAAATATCTTTGATAATTAGTTACAATGCTAAAATTCTTATTTTATAACCCTTTTAAAATTATGCTGCATTTAATAATTATATAAATACAATAATTATTATTTCTAAAAATTTTATATATTTTAATAATTTTTTCCTTTTTTTTAAAGTTACAATAATTTGAGTTTTTTTTTGTTTGATAAGAATTTGAATACTGTGCCTACACTACACAAAAATTTATTATTTTATTTTTACCATGAAATTTAAATATATTTTAGATAACATATATATTAACATAAAGACTACCTTTAAAATGCTATTTTCCAAAATTATGAATTTGCTTTTTTTATATTAGAATATTTTGATAAGAAAAGTATGCTATAAAATTATGCTCTTAGGTTATGTATTATAAAATCTCTTAATTTAAAAAAAATTCCTTTATTTTTAGGGCACAAAGATAAAAATAAACAGTTAGATATTTTCCGCTATTTAATATATTTGCTTCCTGTTCAAAATCGAGATACATTGTGGACTTTGTTGCATTTCTTATCAAATGTGGCACAGAATGCTTTGGATACTCGTAATGTAAATGGTGTTTGGGTAAGATGATTGAATTCTTATTTTTTTTTTTTTTTTAAGGCTAAAATAAAGAAGTTCGGTATTTTTATACATATGATCTAATGTTTCTATTAACATTATATTACCAAAACTATGAAAAATTTGAGTTGTTTGAATAAACCAATCAAAATGATGTAATATGTGAAAAACAAACAAAATACTTTATAATATTAAGAAATTATAATAGATTTTACAATTTATCAACTATTTGGATGATAATATTGCTTTATTTTTTTAAATCATCAAACTGCATTTAAATTGTAACAAATATTCTTATTTTTCAATATAATGCAATAAATATGAGCCATGGTATTTGAGAGGAATAGGTGACAATATGAATTACAGTATATATAAATAATACTCCTAAGTTTTGTAATTATTTTAATGATTTTGGTTAAAATCATATTGACTGCTTCAATCAAAAATGCTTTTTTAATTGAATATCATTAATTTCATCATAGAACAATTTCTCGAGAGAAAAGCATTCTAATGACAATATGTTAATACATCATTAAAAATTCAATGCATAATCAAAAAATCATCATTAAAAATTCAATGCAAATTTTTATTAAATCAATTAAAAATAAAATGCATATTATGCATTTTATTGCATTTATTTTTAATCTGATGCATTTATCATGCATTTTATTTTTAATCTGATTTAATAAAAATTTTTAGGTAAATTGAAGCAATACAATAAATACCTGTAAGTCAAATTAATTGTGCAAAGTAACTCACAGAAGAGTTCAAGATGAAATGACTCCCTATTTACTTCATTTTTACATTACTGGACTGAAATTTCCAGTGTGTCTTAAATAATATAATAAACAACTACATTTCAGATTTGATCAAAATTAAGTGAACGATGTGGTAGATAAAGAAATTTCCAGAGAGCACTCCTCTTAATCATTTCATTTTAGCCTGATTGAGATAAGATTTTTAAATAAGTTTAAATAAACTAGGAAATACGTGTACTGACAATCTGATCAAAAGCAATAGAGTAATATGATCTGTAAATGGATTCCATAACCTAATTTATTTTGAGTCAATTACATCAAAATTTTTAGATGATTTCAAGTGATTCAAGAAATACCTACAACCCAATTTCATTGAAATACATTGAACAATGTGACCTCTAGAAATAGAGGAGGAGCAAAATGATTCTTTTGCCATTTTCAAACTGATTTAGTTCTTTTATTAATGGGATTTGAAGTCCAAATTTAGTAATCAATATCCTATTGAATACTTTTCTAGAATATAAATGTCAAGTTAATATTTAACTCAGAAGGAAGTTACAGTGAACTGACTTTATACCATAATAATTCTTGTAATAAGAGTGTCAAGTGACTACTGTGATCTCTACTGAGATTGAGAGTCTATTATTATTATAAATATACTCATTATAATATCAAGGAAAATATGTTGTTATTCAAAACATTAATAGAATCATCATAATTTAACCTACGGAATTATGCATCAATCTAATAAATATTGTAATATATATTAGATTGATGCATAATTCCGTAGCGTTCTAATTTGGCCTGGCTACACTGCATTGCCGTTCATTTGTTTACCATTTTTACATTGTCACTGTTTACTTTGGAGTGTTATCGTGTGAATACGCGAGCTGTGCGAGATTGTTACAAATGATTGTTATTTCTTCGCTGTCCAGGTCGAGAAAAACGAACATTTCCGACATATTCTGCTGTACGAGTTTAACTGAGGTTCAAGTGCAGTAAATGCTTCTACGAGTTTAACCAAGGTTCAAGTGCAGTAAATGCGGCTAGGAACATCTGTGAAGGTGTACAGAACTAATGCCATCGGTGAAAGCAGAGCAAGGAAATGGTTTTCTTGTTTTAAAACGAATCAGTTTGATTTGCATGATGGAAGACGCACAGGAAGACCATCCGATTTTGATGAGGAACGTTTAAACAGTTTGATCCACGAAAATCCACGTCAGACAACCAGAGAATTGGCTAGTGTGATGAAATGTGACCAAGCAACCATCGTTTGACATTTGCATTCCATCTGAAACTGCTCTCCAAACGTGGATTGATGACTTCCTAAACTCAAAACCAACAGATTTCTATAGACGGGGGATCCAAACTACCTCAACGTTGGCTGGAAGTTATTTACAATGACGGAGATTACATTCTTGAATAGTTGCTTGCTTGATTTAGTCAATTGAATTTCATAAATAAAACACTAAACAAACAAACTTAACAAACCTATATTTAAAATGTTATGGAATTATGCATCAACTGATATATTCATGTTATTGATGAATACAAGAAATCACAAGCACTTAAAGCAGGAAAATACACTATTTTATTATTAGATATAAATTACATATACTAATAATAAAAATGTTTTCCGGGTAATTTATATCTAATAATAAAATAGTGTATTTTCCTGCTTTAAGTGCTTGTGATTTCTTATATTCTTAGAAGCAGCAGAACTCAGTAGTTTAAGTTATAGTTATTGATGAATGTTTATAAAAATTATCGAAAGCAATTATTCAGAGAGAACTGATTTTTAATGTAAGTGATTGGACTAAAAAAAATTTAATAAAATTTATGTTTTAAATTGTCACCTCTAATGAAAATATTGTCTTATCTAGATTCAGAAATGATAATTATAAATAAAGATATCTAACTTTTATTACTATATAATAGAAATGTATAGATAAAAAATTTATGTAAATTTAAATGAACACATTTAAAAATATATTAAAATTTTGTGAAAAAATTAACATTTTATATCTAAAATTGCAGCAAACTGGGAACAAAATGGATTCATCAAATTTGGCTACTTTATTTGGTCCAAATATTTTGCATACATCACAGAAGAAAGGAAAAGATTATGAATTTGCTGTCGAGAGAGCATATAAAGCTGAAGAATGCTGTGACGTAATAAATGTAGTACAAAATCTCATAGATAATTACAAGAAATTATTTACGGTAAAATAATGCAGTTCTTAAAAACCATTAAATAATAAATTTATGTTTAATTTCTTAACAGTTTATTATTATTCAGTTAAGTAATATAATAATTATAACTTCAAAATGTATTATACAAAGATGTAATATATGGAAAATAATTTTTCCATAAATTATATTCTTTGTATAATTCATTGTGAGAAAACAAGAACAAAAATCCCAATAAATTTGTAATCTATACATACATATATGCATGCGTGCATGTGTGTGTAGTAATTTTTATATATTGCATAAATATACAAGACCTTCCAGATTTATGTACTGTATATCCATTTTATATGCAAAAATTCTGACATCAAAATATTTTTTAAATTAGCATCATAATTCAATATACAGTACAGTACTTTAATTTTATAAGTTAACTCACAATGAATTTATCTATAAAATGATACTGCCGTAATGAATGTATAATGCTAATAATTTTACTATTGAATAAGAACTATCATTAATAATGTTACTGTAAGTAATGCTATCATGTTACAATGATTATTGCAGATATTCTGCCTTGTACATACTGTATGAACACTGTACGAACTATAATACTGTTTTTAATTTTACAATAAAAATTATATAATTATTTATAAAAAAATCAATTTAAGCGAAACTTGACTTAAAAAATTTTTTTGAAATTTGAAGTAAGTTAGAATATAAGTTTTTAAATAAGCAGGAAAAATTTGTATAAATAGAAAAACATGAAATTTTAATAACTGAAATTGTAAGTTTAAAATTTTCAATAATTATGTTAATTATTTGTTAGCAATTAATTAAATTTATTTGAATATCAAATCAATTTAATTTGAAGGGCAAACAAAACAATGCAATTTTATCATAAAGTAAAGATAATGGATGAAGTTGACAATAAATAGTATTACATTTGGCAGAAAAACCCCTTTTATACTTAGTGCTATACTGTTTTTTTGCCTTCTTGTAAAATGGCAAAATGTCTATAGCATTGATGATGATGATGATGATGATGATTGTAGGAAAGGGAGGAGTTTAAACAGCCCTAGCACTGCAACCAACCTGTCTACAGTTGTTGTGGCTAAAACTGAGAACACAAGAAAAAATTTGCATAATTTTGTTTGAATTAATTGAGAGAATTCACATTCAAATTTATATTTAAAATTCCATATTTCTATGTATAATGCAAAAAAATTATTAAAACATTAATTGAAATAATATATATTTAAATGGTATTATAGTAAATATAAGAAAATTATTTTGGTCTTTTTGACAGGTAACAGCAGATGATTTAGACAGTACTTATCGACGTCTTCTTCTTGAGGATCCAGAGGCTTTGCAAAACTTATTAAATAAGTTGTACATTCATAATTTAGAGTAAGTTTTTATTATTTGAAATATAAAACATTTTATTTCATTATTTTTAAGAGAGTAAATTTTTAATACACACAATTCTTGTTATATGTGAAAATGGCATTCTTGAAAATCTTTACAAACAAACATATAGAAAACTATATCAATAAAAAAATGGCCTATAATATATAATTATAACAGTTCTGTTTATGAAATGCATAAGGTTTTTATCTTTTAAGATTAATTATTATTTAATTTTCACAATCATGAATCTTGAAATTTTGTTTCACGAAGATTAAATATCTCTTCTGCAATTATTTTGAAGCTAGAAAAAAAAAATCTTTAATAAAGGAAAAGACAAAGTTCCCCTGCAATTTCATAAAAACTTTTAGCCTTTTAGAGAATGACAGTCAAGATAAAGTTGTTTTGTTGATCCTGATCTAAATTTGTTGACATATTCTCTACGATAATCTATGGAATAATTTAACAGCTCTATTAAATGAAAACAAAACTTTTATATTTATTTCCGAAGAACTTTCAGCTTAACTAAGCCATCCTCAGCAGTTCTTTATACAGGTTTGAATAAAGAACCGCTGAGGATGGCTTAGTTAAGCCAAAAGTTCTTTGGAAATAAATATAGAAAAAAAATTTTGTTTTCACTTAAAGCTGTTAAATTATTCCATAGATTATAGTAAAGAAGAAAGTGAAAGTAAAAAGTAATAATATTATAAACATTTTATATTCTCTACGTTTCCTGGATTAGATTAAAATAATGTAACTTTATTCAAACTATAATTCATGTATGATTAAGCACTTTTCTATGAATTTTATTGGCTACATCATGACACACTATGGGAGTATAGAATTATCAAATCACTCCTGTATTAACAATGGAATGATAATTAAAATTTGCATTTATATTTGATAATTCTATGCTATGAATTCTATGCTGTATATGATTGCTATGTTCACTTTAATCAATTTGATTAAAGACTTTCAATTTCACTTATATAGGATAGAAATTTCTAAGTATTTTCTTTCTTTGATTTTTATTCAAATTCTTGTCTTCATTCTTAATTTTTATTTTTGTTTCTAATCACATTTTAAACAAATGATAAATATCATTAAAAGTATATTGATCAAAATGCAATAGACACATTTAATGAAAACAATAAAGGGAGTTATAATATAAATTAATTGTAATTTTAATCTTATTTAATTAAAATTTCAAATACAGGTAGTTCTCAGTTTATGAGTTCTTGAGTTTAAAAATTATATTAAAATATGAAGTATCAAAAAAATTGAAAAATATGAATATTAATTGCAATAAATAAATGCTAAACATTCATAAAAAGGCATTTCAAACAACATGCATAGTTATACAATACAGTATGACTAAGTTTATAGCAAAAACTGGAAAATAACTTCCATTTCTGGTTTCTGTGTAAGGCAATAATTCATATGTATAAAAGATCATATAGTTATTTAATTAATAATAATGAAAAATAAAAATTCTTTATTATAATTATCTTGATTTTAAAGGCTATATTTTCATTTCTTTAGATAAATAAATTATTATTTAATCATAAGCTATTGATTTTGTGGACTTTATTTAATTTTATAGTGGTCAAATTGAATTTCTGACAATGGAACTCCTGATTTTAACATTGAATATGAACATTGATATATAACATTGAAACTATGAGAAATTGATTCTTGGTTTTACAAGTTCTTACTTTATGAGCAATTTCAGAGTCTGAATCAACTCGTAAAGGTGGAAACTACCTGTATATTAATTAAAAACTTATTTTTAAATTTTAATAAATTTTTTAAAATTCTAATAATTTTTAATTTTTATAAATTAAGATCTAAAAGAGGAAGTCAAAAATCATATTCTGATAGAAGTGAAACATATGTTAAAGAAGTAAAAATAGAAAGATCAAGGCAGAGAGATAAAAAGATTGTTGTTTTACCCATTATTACTATCAGCAGCGATAATAAAAGCAGCAAAACAAAAACAGTATTAGTTGATGACGACAGCAACAATACTTTAGCTCCACCTGGATTCAAAGAGGATTCTCCCTCTTTGAGAAGAAAAAGTTTTCCAGATCAAGTTATTGATAGGACTTCATTATTAGAAGTTAATACTTCAAATAAAACTCCTAAATTTAGTCTATTTATTAACCAAGATAATTTTTTGGTGGTAGTAATGAATCAATTGCAATGGCAAATTCAAAAACAGATTCTTTAGATTATTGCAAAATTAATAATATAATGAAAATGGATGAATGTTTAATGCTGTCTTCAAACAATATTGTTCAAACGGAAGAATCATCTCAAAGAGGAAGAAAGTATTTGAAAACACCTGAAGATAAATTTCATATTGAAAAAAGTGCATCAGCATCATCTATTTCTGGGAACAAAATGCAAGAAAAAAGAGAAAAGTCTCATAAGATGAATAAATTTTCATCTAAAGTTAGCTCTAAACAAACTGGAACAAATATTTCTTCCAAGATATCACTTGATACCAATTCAAAATATGAATGTAAATCAAGACCTCATGTGAATCATAACCATACATCAACAGTTCATTATCAACAGGAAAGGTGGAAACGCTGGGAAATAATAGCATCAGAACACACTGAAGTATAACGTGCCATATATGCATTATTTATGATGATTTTGTGGGATCAAATATTATGCATAAGTCATTTGTTTATTGACTATACTTAATACATATGAATATTTGATACAATTTCAATATAAATTCATAAACAACATATGCTTAAGGTATCTGTTGTGGTGTTATTGTAGATTTGATAGTTTATTTTTTAACCGAAAAGAAAAATATTTTAATTAATAAGTATTCAAACATCTTTAAAGGTAATTATCATCTTAAATAGGGGATACTTTTTTAATATAATTTAAATTTTTGAAATAGTTAGATTTTTAATTTATTAAAATTAAATAAAATTTCAAAAATGAATAATGATAAAAAAAACAGTTATAAGTGCAATATTTCTGATATATGAAATGAATTATTGATTAATAGTTAAAGCATTTGCTGTTGTAACATTAGAATGAGAAAAACACAAATTAATTTATATAAAAATATAAGAATTTCTTTTTAATAAAAAGATATTTCTATTAAGCAATTTCATATATATAAATATTCAATTTTATAAACAGGATTTTTAAATTTAATAGTCATAAAAATGGTTACAATGTTTTAACCAAATGCATATATATTTATTACAAATTATGTTAAATTTTAACCGATTGCTGGTTTTTCCCATTAAAATATATTTTATATTCTTTTATCACAGAGTGAAAATACAAATATACAGGTTGAAAATAATGCAATATTAGCATTGCACAGCAATGCTATCATGTAAAATAAAAAAAAAATCAATGTTTTGAGAAATTCTTGATTTTCCATGCACCTATTCTGTACTTTAACCATATTAATATTAAATCAATTCCCATTTGTAACCAGCTTAAAACAGGAACTAGTTTTGAACCTAAAAAAAATTATATAAGAAATATGATTAACTCAGAAAAATGGTAATGACAAAAATGTTTAGTCTAATATTTTTGAATTTTGTTAAAATTTCCAATTATAGGAATGTAGATAAAAAAAATGCATAATATATCATTTAAATATTAAAATGTAAATAAATACTTTTGTACAAATTTTTTAATATTTATGTATGTTAAATGAAATATTTATTAGCTAAAAAATAAATTTATCAAAATCAATGTAAATATGCTATTGAAATTCTATATATATATTAACTTATAACCTAAAAAAATAGTATTATATTTGATAAAGATAATCAATATTAATTTTTATATCTTAAATTAGCACTTCTCAACCTATAGATCATGAAGCCCAAACATTTATCAATAAAGTTTTATTTTTCACTACTATATCATAATAAATCAAAAAATAAACTGATTTTTTTTCAAGCAATATAAAAAGATTAAAAAATGACACTGTTTTCATTCAAAATTTTATAGTGAGTTCGCAAAGAATTCCCACTATACAACTTTTTGGGTAGTATTTTGAAAAGATTGAGAAGTGCTATCCTAAATGTATCAACTGTGTATATAGAGATTATTGATCAAATAAATTGATGATCCACAAAACATATTTAGTTTAACCTACATAGTATTTTGAATGAACGGCCTAGACAGTATATTCCCAATTTATACAATTTCATTTCAGAGATACAGGATAAGTGAATCTTTTTTTATGTATGTTAAATTTCTATAAAATGCTAATAAAAAAAATTCATTAAACAATTTATTTTTTGCAAAAATGTCACTTATGGATTTAAATTTTCATATCTATGGTTATAGTATAGTCATAAATTTTATTTAGTTTCCATTTATCAATGCATGTATTCATATACTGTATATCAAATTTACACATTGTTGGATTTATACAGTTTTCAATTTAAATAGAAATTTTTGAGTTGAATTAACTGTGTAAGTAGGAGGCTTACAGTATTTAAAAATCAAAGATTTAATACAAAATTTGATATCTTTCAAAAAATCAAATCTCTAATGACAAATCAAAATATATAGCAACACAATAAATGACTGACATCTTGGTAAAGATAAAGTTACTTCTTCAAAATCATAGTAACAAATTATAAAAGAAAAATTTAATAATTAAATAATTCTATTTATCCAAATTTGAATTTAAAACATAATTTTCAACACTTAACATATAACAAAATATACGTAGTTATATTTTGTTACATGCTTAACGTTATAATGTAATAAAAATAATATGATTATATTTCTGACAGTTGATTTCTCTAACATTCAGCATGCTTCACTCATTTAAATGCCTGTCTGGTTCTGTAGATATTTAAGTTGCAATCACTGATTAGACAATAGAGATGATGATTATTGTTTGATTTTAGCAATCACCATTATAACTTAGACATATTTTATTGCAATAAAACTGTATTTATATCAAAATTTATATGAATTTTGGTTACAAAACTTTTAGATTTTTTCATATTTATAAAGTAATATATATTCTGTATTTTTATTCTAAATTTCAGAATATTGAAATAAGCAATTGCTTATTAAATTAGTGTAAAGTATGTTATTAAATTTATAATTTTTTAAAATTACATCAGTAATTCTTTTTGAATTATAAATGAATTTATATCACATTTAGTTATCTAAATGTGATATAAATTCATTCATAATTACATAAAAAAACAAATATTTAAAGGATTGCAAGGAAATATATAACTGAAACTTGTAATTTCTTTATGAATGAATGTCTTCTTAAATAAAGTCAATTTATGTTCTAAGAGGACAATGTGATCTTCCTTATATACTTTTTTCTGTTAATAGTATTAGCAGAAATCAAAATATATTTACATTATAAAATCAATATAACTTTGTGTTATACTGATTTATAGTATCTACATATTCATTTCTTAAGTGATTGCTGTTATCTACTTGATCTATTTTATGAATTCTTTTGGATATAAAAACTTGAATTAATAAAAGATCATCAAAAATCAATCTTTGTTTCTTTTATAATTTCAATGTTTATACAAAGTTTAATTAAATTAATAATGCAATTAAAAATTATATTAGAACTACGCCAATTTCAATATATAAAATCAATTTCTAATAATCAATACGTATTTGTTAAGGAATTTATGCAAAAACATTTACAAACAAAAGTTGTTTCATAAAAATCCATTCAGCCGTTTTGAATTGTTGATTGTTATCAAGTAATTTACGCCAATTACAATATATAAAACCAATTTCTAATAATCAATACCTATTTTCACGGAATTTAAGCGAAAAAATTTACAAACAAAAGTTAGCTTTTTTCCAGCAACGAGTTCTGAACTGTCCGAGCATGCGCAAAGCGAAAATAACGTTCCAGCAGACCCGAGTGAAAACATTTTCACTTTTCTTGTTTCAACAAGAACACATCTGAGGAGGTTAACTCTGACCTGTCCTACTTTATTTTATTATGCACTTTTATTATTTATTGTTATTTTCGTTATTATCTAACATATTATATTTTATTTTAAGAGTTGACGTACTTTCACATTCTCTGTCGTAATAGTTGGCAATCATGTGTTATAGAAACGGAAAATGTCCTCCTGAAGAGCTGTCCCAGCTAATGACGTCTAGTAATTTTACAACTGAGCCGATATGCGAATGTAAGAATGATCTGTATCGATGTTTTGTTTGCTAGACAAATTAATTGTAAAAAGGATGTCACGAATGAATAACTCTAAGCTAATAAATTTAAACTTGTTACGTGTATTTATGTAAATGAAGCAACACGGGACTGTAGTCACCTGGTATAAAAACAGAAGCAACCAACGACACAGTGAGGTGTTGTATCAACGTAAGGTTGGCTAAGTGACATTTGAATTCTTGTAAAGATCGATGATTGCTTGAAGTTTGTTTCGGAGGTGGAGGTAGTAGAATTTAAGTAGTATCTAAGGTTTGTTTCTTGTGAATAATTGGATTTTTGATATTTGAATTGGATTAAATAAGTTTTGTTGATTTATTGATTGTTGCTTTATTATCGTTTCAATAAAGCATTTATTAACACTTTTGTAAGTGTTTTGAGTCTAATAAATTTTATATTGTTTTATTATCTAACTTGTCTGAGAATTTATTCCACTTATTAGTATAAGTTTCTAACATTGTTTGTTGTTTACAATCTAACCCTTAATCGGTACTTCTAGTTATAAGTTCTGATTTCCTGTTTCCGGTTTTGCTTTTGCTGGTTAATGCTAGTTGTTGCTAGATTGTTTTGAAGTTAATTAACTTTAAGTTAGAATTTAGTTAAAGACCTGAGCTCAGGCCAAACTCTGGAATTTGCAGAGTCGTTAACTATTAAGTTTAGTTAGAAATAGTATTATTGATCTTCGTTAAAATTCGTGACTTTGTACACAGACAACCTTTACTACATATTGTAAAGTGGAAGTTTAACAAACAAGTTGATCAGAAGATGGTTGAAGGCTTGCAATCGACTAAAAAGCTTGTCCAGATTAACTGGTAGCTCGCGATCGACTGGTTGCGCAGCTCTGTTCTATGGTATATGAATACTTCTCAAGTGACAAGGCCCACCTTGTGATTTTTGGGGAAGATCCCTTTTGTACGAAGTCTTCTGAAATGCTGCACAATCTGTAACAATTTTGAAATTTATCCTTAGCAAATATACTCGAAGTTTTATCATGATAACAGCTAAAACTATAACTGCTGTACTTTTCTTCCTGAATGGTCATCTTTTTGCTCATATAGGAAACTGAGTGTAGCTTATTATCATTAGATGACCTATGTAATAATACAGCTCTGTAGCCATGCTTGCTCACATCAGTGTGGAGTTCCATCTCATATTTCGGATTACATATGTTCAAGACTGGACTGAACAAAAAAATGTTCTTTAAGGTCACAAAGGCATTTCTTTGTTTATCTTGAAATCAAAATTCATGGTCGTTTCTCAACATGTTGATTAAAAGTTTCGTGATAATTGAATAATTCGGTATAAACGTCTTAAAGTACCCAGTTAATCCAAGAAAACTTTGTAATGCTTGAATTGTCTTAAGCACTGGAAAAGTTTGGACTGCTAACGTTTTTCCTGATGATGGTTGAATTGGCCCATCTCATATAATATATCCCAGGAATTCCACTATTCTTCTCAAAAACTGACATTTTTCCAGGTTTATTTCCAAACCATGTTCCTTAACTGTTTCTAATACAAGGCTGAGTCTTTGAAGTGCTTCTTCGTCGCCTTTTGATGGAATATCATCATCATCCATATAGATAAAAACAATACTTTTACTAACCAGTGTCCAAAATACCAAATTTATAAACTGTTGGAAAACTGCAGGAGAATTACATAGTCTGAAGAGAACTTTCCTAAATTGAAATTGACTTATGTGTGTGACAAACGCAGTATACTTCTGGCTCTTTTCCTCGATGTCAAAAAAATCCATTCTTGAGATCTACTAAATACATATGTATCCTGCAATATTATCCTATCTATCACTTATCCAATAAATCTTCTATAAGCAGTAAAGGATAATGGTCCTTTACTATGATCTTGTTAAATTTCCGGTAATCAATGCATATGCATAATGATCCATTTTTCTTTTTGACCACTACAACTTGACTGGCATATTCTGAGGAGCTTGGCTCGATGATTCTTGATCAAGCCACACCTGAACTTGATTGTCAACTAATCTCCTTTTCTTCCAGTGATAATCATTTAGGTCTGCTATATGTCGGTTGTTATTCTTTTACCTTAATTATCATCTTAATGTCAGTGGATCTAGTTTTCAAGGGAGTATAATTAGAAACTAAATCCTGGATGTTTTGTGTGATCTTATTGCTTACTGTACTTCCAATATTTAAGTCTTTTCCATCCAAAACAGTGATACACAATAAATGAGTTTCCAAATCTGCTTTCTTTATCATGACACCATTCTTGTTCATCACTACTTCTGCTTGATCTAAAAGATTGTTTCCAACTATAGTCTGTCCAACTTAATTATGTGGGAAAACGTCACAAATTGGAACAAGCTCATTTACAACAAAGGGGTGTACATGCAGAACGGGTGGGAAAACTGGGAATTCTAGTTAGCTGAGTTTTTTTAGATAGGTTGAATAATTGTTACTTTTTGAAAAATGCTTTATATAAATTTTAATATAATGTAAGAAATAAATTTTCTTTTTCTAAGCTGATGCTAACCCATCAACTTAACAACAAATGTTCCTTTTTTACACAATAGACCAGTCTAAATAACTGCATGCTCAGTCTGAACCCACACAACTAACTTGGACAAACTATATCATAGGCATTCAAATTTGATTCTGTCAATTTCAATTGTAGTATTAAAATATCCTTGTGGAGAAACAATGTTTTTCCCAAATCCAGTCAAAATAATGTCTGTTTTATGCAATTTAGGGCCATCAATTGATTCATAGATATCTTGTCGTACGAGTAAGAGGTTGAGTTGAAAAAAAAAATCTATAAGTGTGTCTATTTTATAGTGCACAAACAAACATCCTTGACCTTGTGGTTGTTAGTGATTTTCGAGACAATGTTCACACTCATAGTTTGTTTTTGCTCTTGTTTCCTTCCTTTTGGACATTTGGCTGAAATATGACCAAAGCTGTTGCAGTTAAAACACTTCTTTCCTTTGAATCTGTGCACACACTCATTAGACTTATGACCATTCTCACTGTAGTTTGAAACATTTTTGGTATGTGATTGCATTCTTAGTCTTATTATTGGAATTTCTAGTATCCTTGTTGTTGTGGCTTCTGTCAATCTTCTTTGGTATTATCTTTGCCACAGCATAATCATAATGCCTCAACTTCTCTTTGAATTCTCTTAAACATCAAGCACTATAAAGTAAAAGTTTTGTTCCTATATCATCTTCAATACCATATATAACATACTGCATGAGAGAGTCCTTGTCAATGTCGCCCCTACTAGCGATTTCTTTCATTATGAGAAAATATTCTTGCAATGATTCTTCTTTCTTCTTTTTTTGACTATACAAAAGCTTATGCATTTCTGTGTTGTTTGCTCTCATATCAAATTCTTCTTGCAAAACCTTTTTTAATGCAGACCAAAATGTGATTCCCTTTTCACCTTGAATTAAAAGTTTTGCTAAACCATTAAATGATTTCTTAGAAAAAAAATAAATGTCTGCAAACTGTCCCAACCTATCAAAATTGTGGTCTCTTTGAATTCAGAGATCTATTTCTTCACAGTATCCATCATTGGCATCAAATAGTCTTAACAAACCTTCAATATCGCGGAACATTACTGCAAATCTAGGCTGGTTACAAGCATCATCTAAATAATGCATGCAATAACTTCCTGCAATCTGTCTTGGAATTCAAATCTTCATAATAACTCTTACTTCCTAAATTGTCCAGATTTTTTTGGAATTCTTCCATCCTTTCCCTCATTTTCCAGCTATGTGCATCTTTGTCGTTTTCGCTATCATTTTCTTCATCATCACTGTCATTTTTATTGTTGACTTTCTCTGAAAGTTTCTTTAAATTCAGTAAATATAAACATCGCTCCTCAATCATTTATTGTTTTGGACTGATGTCAATGCATAAATGTTACAAATAACTCCTAAATCTGCTTCGATGAACAAATTATTGATAAAAGAAACTTTAGTTACATAGTCTTCAGAACCAGGTTCAAAAGTGAATCCAGAGAATTCTCTCAAGTGTTTCAGATTTTTTCTATTCTCTGACACGGCTTTGAATATTAACTTATGGCTTTAACAGGCATGGATGTGATATTTCTATTTATTTGCATTATTTCTTCTAACTTAAACATTTTAAGGTAGATATTTCGTTAATCTTTCATCGTCGTTTAATTCCAATCAACCATCATTAAAACGCTGAACAAGCTTTTACCTTCAATCTTGAATCTTCATCTTAAATCCAAAATTGACAAAAACTCATTGCAGCATGTCATGTCATTATCAACATCATTAATGGTGGTCAACAGATCCATTTTCACTCAGAAATAGTTCACCAGTATCCCGGATGAGCCCCCAAAATTGTGGGAAAACAGTAATTTAAAGAAGAGACCAGAGTCCAAATTGCTCAATTAATAACTATTATTACTATTATTTTAAATTACATAATATAAGAGAATTTGTTTGATTGTATGTCTTCCTTTGTTGAGCATTTTCATCTTTTTTTCACGCCTTTTCTAACGGTTGGAAAAAAACTCAACCACTTGTCAGGTTCAAGAGTAACCCTCAGATTCTCACATATATAAGTATTTATATAAAATTTAATGAGTTTATAAGCAGTAAATCTGTCCAGAACATATAATATATGAAATAGCACACTTTAAAAAATTTGAAAAAAAAATTCAAAATAAAAAATTATAATGTATTTCCAATTAGTATATTTTTTATTTTGTTGAAAATATAATAAATCTTCCTAATTTTCTTGAATATTTTAAAGAAAGAAGTTATAACAAAAAAGTAAAAATGCACTTTATTTTTTTTATGAAATAATATTAAGTTTACAAGATTCAATTCCATATTATATAAAATAAAAGCTCAAAATGTTAATCATAGTTCTATAATTGATATTAAGTTAGATTTATATTAAGCTGCCAAATCACCCAAGAGATATGGATAGCAGCCATTTCAGAACCTATTACATATGGTCAAACCCATGATAGAATCAATCAGAAAGTTGAATGGGGTTCAACAGGCTGGGTCCAGAACTCTTCCCATAAAACCAGAAATGTGAGACCAGAAGTGAGTGAGTTTGCACTGTTAAAGCAGTCACTTACTACTCTAAGGTAGTAAGTAACTGCTTTAACAGTTACTCACTACCTTAGAGGATCTGGCCAATTTCTATAAGTGAGGATTAAATTTATTTTTTTATTAATACAACATATGAAAATTAGATTAATTAGATTTTCCTTTATATATTTCAAGTTTAAGTAAAATTTATACACTAAAAGAAAAAATAAACTTTACATGGTGTCACAACTTGCTTAGGAAGTTGATGGTATTTCTCGCCCAAAAATGATATATCTCCAAAAAATGCTCCATCTAAACCTACGTGACCAGTATGCTTGAAATCACCTTGAGGTCTTGAAATCATATCTCTACATAATCTATAATTATAAAAATCATACAGAAATTATAATTTATGCATAAATCTATAAATACAATTTATAAATATAGTTGTTATAAATAATATGATTAATTTAACTTCTTTAACTTCATTATCCTCAATCCTTTATGCCCTGAATCCAAACAAGTTCGTGATAACCAATTCCACAATAAATTGATGACATTCCCAAACAAACTTTGAGGTAAAGTAGGAGCTATCAAGTAGTTTTTAATGCAGTTTGACTATCTGATAAGATGTAAATATGATTATTTATATATCCCCTATCAAGATTGATTTTAATACATACAGAAATAGCATAGCTTGAAAGACAGTGGCAAACTGTCCAAGAGAATAAGAATAAGACATCTTATAGTTTACTACCACCAACACCACTATTACTACTAGTTACCCCACTGTACATACTCTTAAGATTTTTATGCAGATGATATGTTGACTGTCAAGATACCCACAGAACACAATACATCTTACAAGATTTTACAAGATCAGTTCCTAGGCTTGAAGTCTGAACTACACAAATAGTAGAGACAGAGTACATTTCCTAGATGTGAAAGTAAAATTTAATTTGACCAGGTTATAAAGTGAGATGTGTATAGAAAGCATACAATTTAGATATAAAAAAGCTCTATTTAAGAATCAGTACCCAATAACTTTCTAGAAGCAAAACAAGACAAATCCCATATAATTCTAAAACAAGATTCGAACATGGGTATATTCTATACCTTTATGAACAACATATATAAAAGACTTCTAAAAAAGATTCAATATAAAGGGGATTCAGAAATACTTGATCAAACCAGCAGGATAAATGTAACAAAACATGACAATGAAAATGACTCTATGAGCATTGATCCTCAAATGCTTTATTTCAGCAATAGACTATTACAAGATATCAGAACAAGTGTTCAAATGCCTCCTACCAAAAGCAACACAAACTTCAGAGCACTATACTAGGAACTGTCAAACACACTGAAAAATGCCAGTGCTGTGATGAATCTCATTGCTTCCACATTGTCAGTGTGGGTACTTTTCCCAGTATAGATGTTGGGTTTCATTGATGCTTCCATTTGCACATCCATATATGTAATGGATATCAGTCAACTTGTCATTAGTGTACAGATGCATGTCACTTTGCCTTTTAAGTGTTGACAATGTTATGAAGTATCAATCGGATGTCAACTGAGCAGCACATGAAATGCGATTAACACCCCTTCACTCTACCTATCATGCGATCAATCAGAAATTTGCATATCAAATTTCAATGATATTTCAGAAATAAAGCATTTGAGGACCTAAGTTCATAGACACCTTTTTTTGTTGTCATGCTTCAATACATCTATCCTGCAAGTTTGACCATGTATTTCTAAATTGCCCATATAGCATTGATGTAAACTGTAATTCAAGCTACTCTAGGGACCAATCATAACAAAGGCTTATTTTAGAAAGATAGAAATAGATATTCCATTTAGAAGCTAGTTGATAGTATCTCTAAAAAATTATAAAGATGACATGCATTCAGCAGTCAATGGAAAATGACATGTAATAAAAATAATGTAAAAATAAAATTATAAATGAAACATTTATTCTGACTAGTGCTAGACTGTTTCTCTCTTATTATTACAAAATGACATACTATTTCAGATAATTAAAAAAAAAAACCAACTAATGGGAAAAATTGAAAAGTCTTCTAAAAGTTTGAGAAACAGGTTAAGAGAACAGTAGAAGGCTATCCCATATGATAACCCTCACTATAGCTTTGGCAAAGAGGTGCTATGAATCTAATGGGGAATTGAAATGGAATGAGGCAACAGTAATAATGAGAATCCATACTGTAACAGAGGCCATACAGATTCAAATAAAGAAAGAAGAAAGTAATGATTAATGATAATTTACCAGAAAGTACATATATTCTCTTCTAGCTTTGCTATATCAAAAATAAATATTAGATGAAATGTTAGATGAATATTAGATGGTCAAGAGTAGAGAATTGGCATCTGAGAGATACAATTGACTTTATGACAATATAAATTGATTAGAATGAAAATTAATGTAATAGTTAGCAATATTTATAAATGGAATATTTATGATAGATAGATATTAAAATATAGTCAAACCTCTTTAAGCCGCCACCATCGGTTCAAAGGTCCTCTCTGGCGGTAATTTGTTTTTTCATCTTGTTTACATAATACGAAACTCGCGATGCGAATTGAATATGGCGAGGAGTTACTTTTCATTGGGGTTGGTTCTTCGTCTGTTGATTTTGTGTCGTCTGTAGCCAACAATAGTTCGGTTTTTAGTTTATCTCCTAACTTAAAATGCAGAATGAACTAATGCGTATCAAAAGAATAGTCGAACTTTTTCAAAATCATATTCTGATTGATTGCCTTAGAGGTATTGCATATAAATTCGAGTTTTAAACGATAATAATGTGCATTTATTATATTAAAATAAAATAAATTAGAATCATTAAAAGCTTGGTGTATTATTTGCAATTTTGTAGCCTATTCATTATCTACAGTGTATTATTTGCAATTTTGTAGTCTATTCATTATCTAAAGGGGGGCGAATTTTCCAGACCCCGCTAGGTATAGTATATAGTAACAGTAGACTCTTAAGCAGATGCATACTTTCCAGACACACAACAATAGATAACTGATTCGCATCACGCTAGCGTTGTCAAATAATAGTATATGTAGTGTTGACACACTTTCGAAAAATCCCTAAAATATGCCAAAAATTGCTAAATTCCTTTTCTGCTGCTGTCCCAATTAAGCGGAATCGACTATACAATGGCGGCGCTCAACTTCCGCTTTTGATTCGCTATTTTAGTTTTGATTTGGTGGTTGGTTTGATGATGATATGAACGCAATTCCTGGTAACTTATTAATTTAGATGATGAACAATGATGTAAACGCTATTTTAGTTTTGATTTGGCGGTTGGGCAATTCTTGGTAAGTTATTAATTTAGATGATGAACAATGATGTAAAACACAATTCCTGGTAAGTTATTAATTTAGATGATGAACAACAATGTAAAATATGAAAATAAATATTTACAATAAACTTAACACTAACTGTTTAAGAGTTATGCTGAAGTTAGCTAATGGCCGGAATCTCACACTTAAAAAGTTAGTGTCAACGATGTAAAATATGAAAATAAATATTTCTTAAACAGTTAGTGCTGTGAGTTTATTGTGGTTATTGGTATGAGATGCAAATCCTGGTAAATTATTAATTTAGATGATGAACAACGATGTAAAATATGATTTGGTAAGTTATTAATTTAGATGATGAACAATGATGTAAAATATGAAATGGTTGGTTTTTTGATGGCATGAGATGCAATTCCTAGTAAGTTATTAATTTAGATGATGAACAACGATAAAAGTGAAAATAAATATATTTTAAACAGTTAGTATTGTGGTTATAAGGACGCAATTCCTGGTAAGTTATTAATTTAGATGATGAACAATGATGCACAATTCCTGGTAAGTTATTAATTTAGATGATGAACAACGAGTAAAATTCGCAATTCCTGGTAAGTTATTAATTTAGATGATGAACAATGATGTAAATGCAATTCCTGGTAAGTTATTAATTTAGATAATGAACAATGATGTAAAATATGAAAATAATAAGTTATTAATTTAGATGATGAACAATGATGTAAAATATGAAAATAATAGTTATTAATTTAGATGATGAACAACGATGTAAAATATGAAAATAAATATTTCTTAAGTGATGAACAACGATGTAAAATATGAAAATAAATATTTCTTAAACAATTGTGTCAACGATGTAAAATATGAAAATAAATATTTCTTAAACAGTTAGTGCTGTGGTTTATTGTGGTAACAAATTCGTGCGATTTCGGATTTTATGTGAGTATAACGGTTTGAAAAACCGCGGCAAAGTGAATCAATAAAAAATATAGAATTCGGATATCTTTATATATAGAATGTATATCTTTATATATTTTTTCCCTACAATGGCTAATGACATACATAATATTAAAATATGGTTGTAATGAATAATATATATTTTTATGATTAAAGTGGTCCTTGACTTATGACTTTTTATACTTATACTGGTGATATAATCAGTAAATTCTGTGATCGTTCAATGCGGTTCCATGGATTCGACATACAGAAAGCATTCTTTTTATTTCTGGTTCTTGTAGTCTTGTATTCTTTGTTTATTAATATAATGTATAGTATCCTAGTAAACATTAGTAGTGAGAAATCCATACATTTTGGGCATTACTGGCTTTGGACAAATTTGATATACGACAGTTGAATTCAAACCAAACCGTTTTGCGAGTCAAAGATTCAGTCACACAAATTATAGACATGTTATAGTGAGATAGATAACAACTCATGGTGGCAATGAACTGATAAAATAATCCAAAATAGCAAAGAAAAAGTGAGGGATAACTGAGAGGGGTTTCTGGGACTTTCCATATATGAAACAAATTTTTTATATGCTTATATTTTATTCTACTGTCCAAAAAAATGAGGCTTTCTATGTATCCTATAAATAATCTTTGAATTATTTACTAGCTTTTTATAAAATTTTGGTAAGGATATTTTACAAATTAAGTGACCTCAACACTGCATCTTTCAATCCTGTACCTTCAACCATTTAAAAATGGTAGATATTCAAACTACTGAGATACAGTAAGACCCCGTTTAATGCGTGGGGATACGTTCCAAAAAATCAAGCGTTAAACGAGGTCATCTTAACACGTAAATAATGGGAATAGGTGAAATGGGACAGTGAATAAAAAATATATACATTCCTTTTTTTATTTTGTAACATGTATTATTGCTATTGTATTACATTAATTATGTACCTTTTTTATTTTGTAACATGTATTATTACTATCATATTATATTATAGACATTTTTATCATTAATATCGATTTGTATTCATAAATCATTCATGAAAATCAAAAATATTTAAGTGAATAATTTGTGATGAGGAAGATTCTTCCTCATTCAATACTTTTTGTTTTTCGTTAAAAATCATAAACGAAAAATCGTTTGCCTTTTCCTCTTTCGTTCAACAAGCAATTGTCGAGAGCGAGACATGGCATCCATGACACTTGGTCTCGCCTTCAAATTTCTATCAAAATTTGGATCATTTTGTATAAACTGTTGCATAACTTCCGTAATAGTAGCTAAACTTTAAAATAACGTTGATGAACCATCATAAATATGAACTGTGACCGCAACAGACTCGTATGTACTGCGCTGAACTGATATTCAATGCACGGCGAGACGGCATAGGAATATCGAAGCAACAAATTATTGATGTTGGAAATAGAGATAGAAGGCACTACTCATTGGTTTGGCCTGGGAAGAATGAAAATAGATGATAGGAAAGTAAACAAATGATTTAAAGATGCCTGTCAAGAGATGATGTGACAGGTCATTAGCAGAAAAAAGAAAGCAGCAGCCAATAGTTTTATTAAAAAAAAAAATAATACGATCGAATTGGGATAATCATATAATATCAGTTTTTGGAAAATTTGATATCTACTGCATCTGAATAAAAAGAAGAATACTATAGATTTATATAAAAACAATATTTTTACAAAATTTATATTATAAGTATCGGGAAACTCGGAATAGAATTATCTAATCTTAAATATCATGATTTTCATTTACAGATAAATAATTTAGATTTATTTCATTCGATAAATGTACTCTAAAAAATTATTTCTCACATTTATTTACTCTCTACATTTAGCACACGAAGCATTATTTTTCCAATGGCAACCTTTTATATTTTTAATTAGATTTAATATTTTAGAAAAAAAATTATAATTATTTAAAATCAAATGTACTTAGAAATTTAACTCGTATTTATAAGTTTTCCAAAATAAGGCTGAAGTTTTATATATCCGCATCTTATTGTATCTCAAAAAATATATTGCCATAATCATCAAATAGCTAAATAATTAGGCCGCGATATTGTGAGTATTTGCTTTCAATTTCTAAATTGTTTCAATAAACTAGAACATTCCCATAATTATGTTGGAACTCGCTTTTCTTCTAGTAATTAAATAGTGTATGCATAAGAAAAGTGGTGATTAGTTTTGTCCTAAATATTAAATATCATTTATAATATTGAAATATTGTCTTTTACAATAAATTTCACTTAATCTATAAGACTTGATCGTAATGTTATATTTGCAATAAAAATTAAAATAATAATAATTTTGATGAGTATTGAATCCGACAACAAATACTATCTTCACATTTATTGAATATTTTAACACTTTTATCGTAAAAGATATTTCTCATGAAAATGCACCCGTATAGACTACAATATAGATTAATATTAATAAGCTAGTACTATATATATATATATATATATATATGTCAACTACAGATAGAAGTGAATCATATCTTTTCAAGCGATGCGAATATTTACGGCAGTTCGTCCCTGTATCTTTTTTTCAGCAACTAATGCTACCTTTCAATTTATTAACTATTAAGCGGAGGAATTAAGGCTCTCCATAGCTGTTCACATCAGTGGAGGACTGTTTGAAGATGCCCATAGATAGCCGGGCTCAAACCATCAAATATTTTCTGAGATGGAACCAGGATTCTATCCTAGGTTCTCTGGGTCGAAAGCCATAGCGATTCTAGATGGCTATTCTGGGCAACAAGACAACAAAATCGGACTAAGTTAAAATATCTGTTGAATTTGTGAGCCATATTGAATTCACCGTTTTTTAATTTGAAAAAACTGTCATCATATTCATCATCTGTAGCCTCTAAAATTCCTAGATACTAATTTTCGTCAAAATAGAAATATATTATTACTTTTTCCAATTGATAGTTATAATGAATCTATTAAGTGATGAAGTGGACCGTTATAAATATAATAAGAAATTTTGAAGAGCTAAGTATTATATGCCCGTACAAAGTATTTATAAATTTAAAAATAAAAAAACGTTAAACTTATATCATCTCTTTAATTTTTCATGTTTGACATCCTCATAATTCATTAATTACTGTATTTAATTTTTTCTGTTTTCCATTATCAAAAAAATCAATCTTACGGAAACTTTCAAATATGAAAGTTTCCGTAAGTTTAAGAATTGATGTATATAATATATAATATGTTGATATCTTTTTTCTGATTATGCTGAACGATATTTTTTACAGCATATAATATTAATATTTTGATATTTGGTCATTTATTTTAAAATATTTATAAATTTGGATCATTATATCTGAAAGATGATAGAAAATTTCCTGAAAAATATAAAAGTTTTTTAAAAATTAGAAAGTTTTAAAAATATAGTATCTTTCGGAATTTTCCTTTTAACAAGGTTATTAAAAATCATTTTTTGTTGAATAATTATTAACTTGCATATAAAATTATAGTTGATTTAAGTGAATTAATTGTTGTTTTTTTTTTTTGGTAATAATGATTTATTGAATTTTAAAAAATTTTACCACAAAATTGTTCAATTATATAAACAAGCAACGTAATATAGACGCTAAAACGCCCCCTCTAAAAAATTGGTGGCGTCCCAGCCGAGTTTCCGATACTATTTTGAATATGTAACCTATTCGCGAATCAAATGGACTATAGAGGGCGTGATGATTTTTCAATATGGCGGCTGAAAGTAGTATAAGAGAGATACTGAAAGTAAACAATTGGTATTTTAGCGATGTTCCTCAACAAAGTTAAACTTTGTAATATATTTGTTTATTCAGGATATGAATAAAAACGTTGTTTCATTGCAGGAGGCTTTATTTGGTGTGCACACCATATAATAATATGTGGAATAAGAGAACAAAATGAATCGTTACATTGCGCGGCATATACAACAAACTTTTTTAATATATACAGTATACTGTTTATGTGGTATAATGAAATATAAATAATTAATAATTAAAATAACTATATTTTATTTTTTGTTCAATTGGCAGCACGGGTTTTTGGCTGCCGTGTTCTTTGGTATTTTCGATACAAACTTCAAACCATCGTCGATCTTTACAAGAAACTCAAATGTCACTTTCGCCAATTTTACGTCAAGATAACATCTCAAATCGGCTTGTTGGTTGCGTCGATCTTTTATACCGAATGACTTACAATCCCGTACATCGCTCATTTGCACACTTATACGTAACAAGTTGTAAAGTTATTAGCTTACAGAGTAGTTCATTCATGTCATCCTCTTTACAATTAATGTATCTACCGAACAGTACGTCGATACGGATCATTCTTACATTCGCATATCGGACCAGTGGCAAAATTAGTTGGATAAGATGACATCATTAACCGGGATAGCTCTTCCGGGGGACGGGTTCCGATTTCATATCACGTGATTGCGAACGACGGAGACGGAGAACGTGGAAAGTAAGTTAACTTTTAAACTAAAATATAATAAGAATATAAGAAAATAATGCTAAATAATAAAGTCCATAACAAAATAAAAATAGGACAGGTCAAAGTTAACTTCCTCACAGAATATAAATATGTAATATCCTCGTACAGTTCTTTTATATAATTGAAGAATACTTGATGATACTGTATTTCATATTAAGTCAAGTTTCATGTTGTAGATCCTGAACATTTTTATCTATCTTAACAACAGATATTAAATGCATAGGAGTCAGTTTAATCACACAGTCAAAAGAGAAAAACATAAGTAAATAGTAAGAGGGAATTAGAAAAAATAAGAACAGATTATTTAATCAAAAAGAAATATTTAGGGCCCGGTCTCTTTGATATATTTCTTAAAAATCAGAAATAATTCTTCATTGTATATAAAATTTTCAAGATCACATGGCCAATTATAACCCAAAGTGATTGCTTTTCTTTCCAAGCGTTTAATTTGCTGTGTATTAAAGAAGCTGCAGTCAAATATGAAATGAGTAACATTATTACAGTTGCAAATATCGTTTTGTTTTATTTTAAATCTTTTAAGATAAGTTAAAAAGTTACCATGCCCAGTTAAAGTTTGGGTTAAATAATAATTTGTTTGAAAATAAATTCAGAAATATTTTTATTGAAGGAATAAAATTGTGTGTATTACCATCATCCCATTCTTTTTGCCAAATTTTAATAATCATGTTATGAAAATATTTTTTAATGAAAGAATGAGGTATTCTCTTATAGGATGTTAAAGAAATATTTTGATTAACTTTTTTAGCAAGAAAATCCGCCATATCGTTTCTCCTTATACCTGAATGACCTCGGACCCAATGGAATTTGATTATGTAGTTATTAAGTTGATTTAACAAATTTTGTATTTCATTATTAATCTTAAATATATTAGGAGTCTTATTAATGGAATAAATAACATGTTTCCGATTTAATTGATAGTTTTGTATAAATTTTAGACCTTTGAATATGGCTAATAATTCTGCTTGTACAATAGCACAGTAATTGCTTAATTTAAAATAGGCTTGATATATATTTTTGAAACCATGTAAGTAGGGGACCTATGGTACTTTTTCTCATTTGTTGAAAACAAAGAGAAAACTCTTACTATACAAACTATAAGTAAGTTGAAATAAATGCACTTAAATGCTAGTAAAAAGTCAAAATAGCACACTATTTTTGATATAACGAGCCTGGTGGCTAAATGTCAAAATAGCAATGATCAAAATGAGAATGAAATACTAGAATTACATAATTGAATTAAATCAAAAATTTATTCTGTTTGAATATAACAATAATGGCATTCTAACTGATAATTATTTCAGAATAGAGTAGCGTGTTTAGGAAATGAATGAATAGTTTTTGTTTATACTATTATAAAATGTTACATAATTTTGGATTAAGTTCACTTTGCTTAGACATTGATATTGCAATGCCAGAGTATATCTCTAAATACCAACATTACAGTAATCATTATATTATCATCGAAGCAAAGATATTGCTGCACAGTTAAATCACTGACAAAAACAGAGACAAGTAAAAGTGCATTATATAGATAAGAAATTTTACAGACAGTTATGTTAAAACTTCAAACATTTGTAAAACAATAAATGTTTCAGGGCCTTGATGCTAAAGCAAGAAGTACCGTAGTTTTTTATTAGTCTTCTAACAAAGATGTTTTCTTTTTCAGTTAAATTTATAAATTAGCTAAGTTATAGGAAAGGCCTATGTTAGATCAATGACTCGCAGATTGACAGAGCTGCATCCATATCCTGATTTAATGATCCATAGATGATTTTTATTTAGTTAGTTAGGGTTTTTGCAGTATAATTGATTTAATTCAATTATGTATTTCATTCTCATTTTGATCATTGATATTTTGACATTTAGCCACCAGGCTCATTATATCAAAAATAGTCTGCTATTTTGACTTTTTACTAGCAAGTATATTTATTTTAACTTACTTATAGTTTGTATAGTAAGAGTTTTCCCTTTGTTTTCGACAAATGAGAAAAAAAAAGTACAATAGGTCCCCTACTTACATGGTTTCAAAGATATGCAGATATATAACTATTATTTTTCTTGAATTTCCAAATGAAATATGAAAATACCTTAAATCAGTGGTTTCCAAACTTTGTGTCTTTTTCTATAAAAAAAATGATACAATCACTCTTTTCATAGCAGTCTAATTTTATAAATATTTTCAACTTATAATTTATTATTACAAAACAATATACCATATTTTATATAAATAAAGTTCTTATACGGAAGAAATTTATATTTAATATGGTGTAATAATTTTTAATACAATTAATCCAATCTTACAAAAAAACAAAGAATAGGTGTTTAATACAACATAATCTTTAATGTCATGGGTGTGCTTATTTTTCGCCAGAAATTCTCTCAAATTGGGTATCGTGGAAGATATGGCTACTCGCAATTCTTTTTCAATCACTAAACCAGATCGATATTTTGTTTTTAAAATAGCTACTGATATCCGCCAAGCTTCGATATGACCTCTAGCGGATTTTTTCGAAATTATTCGAAGGGAGAATTTTTTCAACTCGTGAACAAAGCTTTGGTTGTGATTCGATATTACTAGGTTTCCTCACTTTTGTGGTTCTTTATTCCAACTGACGTCAGATTGGGTCGCGCGACAGCGGTTTTCACTTTTTTTTTTTCCGGGCTACACTCATTTCTTTGCTACATTAAGCGGACCGCAACGCGCTATATCAGCAGTTGGCAACCGATTGATGTCGTGTGAAAAAAATTTTATGAGTGCATCAAGAAGGACCTAGCAAATTAGGAAAATTCAATTTTTTTCAAGTTTTTTAAATCTTGAAAAATTAATAACAGAACTTTTATTTTTTGCACGTGGGAGAAGAATCCCGCGCTTTCATTAAATTCATGACTGTGCGTTCCGGGCCGCAGGTTGAGAATAGTTGATTTAAACTATCTCACCAGTAGGGTTGACTTCCAACCGCATGCGCAATGGGTGAAGTTCAATCTTTTTCAATGGCGCCCAGTTTATACAAATATGCGGCATGCTTCGATAGATCAATATAATCATCGTTTCTTGTATCATCTACTTCACCAGGACTGCCGTTACGCACAGGCCGAGCAGGCCCCGCCTATAGCGCCAAATTGACAAAGGCGGCAAAATGATGATTTTCATTTATTTTTTTCTATTTTCATTTCATTTATTTTAATTATACATTATCATTGCGTCTAGAGCAGGGGTGGGCAAACCGCGGCCCGCGGGCCGCATGCGGCCCTCGGTACTACTTATGATTTTACTGACAAATTATGTAAATTATTTCCATTTATGGTTTCTACATAAAGCAGTAATTTATTTGTATAAAAGATCATCTACTACTCTATTGATAATAATGAAAAATAAAAATTCTTTAACATTTATATAGTATAAATAATTTCTTTATTATTATGATTTTGCTTGATTTTAAAAGCTATATTTTAATTTACTTATGTAATATAAATGTTAAAGAAATTATTTATGTCATATAAATAATTTATATGACATAAATGTCTGTTCTCAGCAAATTGCATTGCTGAGAACAGAATTCCTGATTTTAACATTACAATTATAGGAAATTGATTCTTGGTTTATGAGTTCTTACTTTATGAAGAATTTCCAATTCTGAATTAACTCATAAAGGCAGGAATTATCTATTTATTGCTATCCTACACTATGTTATAACCATAGTAAGAGTAAATAAAAATCACTTTTACTAATTAAAGAAGCATTCATAGCATTTCTCCTTTTATTTTAATTACTAAGATTCTTGAATTCTTCTGTAAAGTTTATATCTTTATCAACTATCCTAATAAGTATTTTAAAGTGCAAATGGCAATTCCACTGGTTAAAAATTCATGAAAATTAAAATATCATTTATCTTAGGAGTCTGGTATTAAAATAATATTCATTGATAATAATGACAGATTTTTGGTAGGATTAATCAATTTGAATATGTAATAATAAGTCAATAATTATATTTTGAAAGCTAGAACCAAATATAGAATTCACTATTATAAAAGCCAAATAATAAATTTTTACTATTTCTATTATTCTTCTTTATTCTTTTGATTATAGTATACTGTATATCTCAGAGATATATTGGGTTAAACTACATTCTATCATGTTTGAATTCTCTGACATCAGTCATAACAGTAGTTGAGATTACTCTAATGTTTTGAAATCATTGTCATGCTTGATAACAAACTGGTGGAATATATTTCACTAATAAAACTTACTAACATTACTGTTACAAAAAAAAAATAAAAATAAAAAAAATAAAATGTAATGATTAAACTGGTAGTTAATTTGCTAAATATTGTATTTTATAAACTAGCACTTAATTGAACAGTAATAGTTTGTTTTTGTGAAAACAAACTATTACTGTTCAATTAAGTGCTAGTTTATAAAATATTAATCAGTAAAAGTAGACAAAAGCATACAAGGATCTCAAAGTAGATGGTAGACATTTTTTTAAAAATTAAAGATTCATCTGTTTCAACATATAATAAACTAAGAATTCTACTCCACCATCTTGGAGAGAAAACCCAAGCCATATTTTTTCAAGCTTACTCCAAATTGTCTGATAATCCCAGCAGTATTGTCTGATAAAAGTTGCAAAGCTAGAGTCTGTATTGCAGACTCTAGCTCTGCAACTTTTAGTTGTCAATATTGCTGGGGATTGTGCACCTTGAATCACTGGGCATAGTCTTTGGCAACAGGATAGTTTGCCTGAACATCTGTGAATTTGAATCCAGGAATATCTATCTAAATAAAAAAGCTTTCTAAATGGTTAACCATCATATTGAAAATAAAGTTTTATATTTCTGTACTGATAAAAACTTTGAAAATAGCAGTTGAGAATTAACAAGTTTAATCTTGAAAAATGCTGTTTAAATTGAAATCACAAATCATCCTTGGCAAAAGGTATCACAGATTAACTGAGAAATTTGACGTATACTGTGAAGACAGTTATTTTAATTCATCAAGCTATTAAGTTTTTTATTTAAATAGTATTTTATACCTCTTTATGTATTTTTAACTGTAGGAATAAAATATGTAAGATTAATAATTAAAATAAACCTAATAAAACAAAATATGATTTTTAAAAGTTTAGAATATTGAATTTTTTTTGATAGTGTTATAGTATATAACACTCAAAAAAAAATCATTTTTTAAAATTTTCTATTTTTTAAGGCAGATAAAATAAAAAATTTTGGGATTTTAGATGTAATAAAAGCTAACTACATATCAAATTTGAAGTTTATACATTCAGAGATTAGGACTGGGAATTTCTATTACTCACTTATTCATCCTATTGAGCATGTATTGTATGTATATAAATATACAGGGTGGGCCAAGATAAACTGAGCCCAACCAAGTGATGAACATATGAACAGCAAGGCTATTTTATTTTATATTTTTATACAAGTAGATGAGTAATTCTTTATGACGAATATCCTGGCCTCCTTCGTGTGTCATTCACAGCTCCCTATGAAATATTATTATTATATTGGGGTATTCGAATATCGTGGCCTCCTTCGTGTGTCATTCACAGCTCCCTATGAAATATTATTATTATATTGGGGTATGATTAAAATATTAATTTATAATAATGAAAAATAAATAATTTTTCATTCAAAAATGAGTCCTAAGTAAGATTCTCAATCGAGTGTCAAATTTTTGCATTGCTTCGTATCACGCAGCGCGGCATCGCCTATATGATTACAATACAGTATATAGATGCAGGTTGGAGTTGGCGGCGCGATGCGCTCGATCGCTTCGGGATAAGATAAAATTTTACTTGGTATTGTATTAAATGAATTATTGCAAAATTTCCTTCCTGATCTTCAGATGTTCAATAACCCATATTATTTCAATAGTTTTGCTTATTACTTCAATTTCTCCAGGAAAAAAAAAGTTGATTTTTTTGACCTATGTATAAGCCGACTCCCCCACTTCAGAACATTTTTTTTTTTTGAGAAGGAAGAAAAAAAAAAAACCTCGGCTTATACACGAGTATATACAGTATGTATAGAAATTTAAAGTAGCAAAAAGTAAAAAAAAAAAAAATTTAGCACTATGCAGAAAAACTTCATTACAATTAAAAGAATATTTTGATCATTAGTAACTGGTCTCAGCTTGCATACTAAAGTTAAAAATAAATATTACATACAAGACAGAAAATTCCCAATATTGTTTATTTATGTTCAATCCTGCCATGCTAGAATGTATGAGAAATATTTTAAGACTGAACATGTTGGATTTTATAACAAAATAAAAAAATCACTAATCAAATTTACTCTCTCTTGCTTACAGTTATGTTATGTGCATGTTTTTGATACTATTTTATTTTCATTTCATTTTAATTAATTTATTTATTTATTTATTTGTATATTTTTCCCCTTTTTATATTTTGCAATGCACATATTTATAGTGATTCATGTTATTTTTACATAATCTTTATTCATTAAATTATAACTAGTGATTTTTTACTTTCTTAACATAATCTAGCACATTCAGTGTTTTCTTCTACATTCTAGCTTAATAGTAAAGTTACTTTTAACTTTGGTATATAAGCTGATGTAGACCAAAAGATAGTAATTGAAAATATTAATTTAATTGTAATAAAGGATCTTTCTGTCTAGTGCTGGATTGTTTTGTTTTATTACTAAAATGGCAGAATGCCTAAACATTGTAATAAAAGTAACATATAAACACTAATATAAAAATACTCAAAGATTGAAAAATACCTTCTATTTCTGTCCAGTTGACTGCTACTTCACTAATTGGAATTTTCATTTCATGAGCTATATGTAAAAGTTCTACATCAAAAGCCCTGAAAATTTAACAAAAAATATTTATTTTTTGTTCTAAATTTATTTTATCCTTTAAAATAATAATTCTAATCTAATTATAATTGATATTTTTGATTTTGTATATTAATATTTTTAATATAAAAGATTATTTTAAATTTTCTAAGTCTTCTTTTGATTATGATGATAATCATCAGAAAATCTCATTTGAAACCAATAAAAATGGTTCAAGATGATGTAGAAGTAGTTAGCAAAAGTATAGGAAATTTCAATTTAAAAAACCAAAATCTTAAAATTTTTTCTATTAGATAACAATTTCAAATTTTTCATAATTTTCATCTTTACATATTTTAAAGACATTATTGATTATAATGTTTTTAAAATATGTAACATGTCAGAATTAATCAAGCTATCACAAAAATTCAATCTGTTTATTTTTTATAAGTGATATTTTTACCTTCATTTCTTGCATGATTTTAATAGAGTATGTAAACAAAGTATATACTGTATTCTTTTATAACATTTATTTCATCAGATGGGTACATAAAGCCCATTTAATGATACATAAAGTGTATATAAAAGACTATTGATTTTTCTTTATAAATTCAAATTCATCTACAAAATGAGCATAATCATTCATAATTCATTAACTTGATATGAGGTGAAAATATAATTAATATAATGCTAGTTAAAAATAATTTAAATAATTTTGATTGGGATGCAAATCTTAAAGATAATATATCATTTTGATTATGAAGATAATCATCAGAAAACCTCAACTGAACTGTTCAAGATATTGTGAAAGTCTTAGCAAAAATATTGCAGCTGTTTATTTGCCTTAATATTTATTTAAACTTATCTTTAAGACAAAATAAGTTTGATAAATAAGTATTTATAGAAATCAAATGAAATATAATACAGACTGGAGATTTATATAAAAGATTATAACATAAAGTAAACTATTTTGTAATTAAATAATATATGAGACTAAAAAAAATTTTTTATGATGGCTACAGGTAGGATGTAACTGATATATCAATACTTTACAAATATTGATATTTCTCTCAATATTCTTGAATATTGAGAGAAATATTCTAAAAAATAAAATAATTTTTGAGTTAAATTAATAATACTGTTCTTTGAATTATCATTTTACATTTAAAAATACAGGCAACTACTGTATAATATGAAACTTCTACAATTGGTTTTGCTCTAACAAATTGGGGCAATCCTTGCAAAATATAGTATTTTCTTTTATTACTATAATGAAATTCTGTTTAAATGATAGGTTTTTACATTAAGATCTTAATTCTATCTTCCATTCCAATTCAATAATTTTTCTATTATTTGATAATCAAAATGTAATTAATTTTACAAAACTGAGTTTATCTTTAAAATAAATATTTATTCATAACTAAAGTAATAATCTGCAAAGACATTATTATTATAAATTAAAGAAAAAAAATATATTACCATCTTTCTACATGTAATGCAGGAAACAAGATTTGAGCAGCTTCTCTTGTTATCATTTTAAAGCCACATTGTGTATCTCTAACTCCTTTGACACCAAACAACCACACCAAAAAATGAAATCCATACATGAGAAATGTTCGAAAGACAGATCGCTAATTAAAAAATATTAATCTTGTTATATTCTATAAATATTTTAAATTTATTTATTATTTTCTAAATATTACAGTTTATAGAGGGGCGGCTTAAAGAGGTTTGACTGTATTACATAGTATGTACGTAAAATAAAATGTTACCAACTTTTTGTGTGATAAGCTTATATTTTAAATTAATATAAGAAGAATTTTTAAAATAAATTTGAAATTACTTAAGAACTAATTGAAAATAAGCTGTTTATATGTTCTAGAATTAAGAATTTGTTATATTTATCTTAAAGAGCTGAAAATGACTTAACAGATCCAAAAAAGCTTTTTATTGTACTTTTATTAACTGGCTTACTAAGATTAGCCAAAAAAGTTTTTTTACTGTACTTTTATTACTTAACAGCAATGATCAGTAGAAGAGAAAGAATTTGTTTCTAACAAAAAAAAGTAATTGTTTTGGACTATCATCATATATTTTAGATAGAAGTATTAATAAAATAAAAATAAAAGTAAATAAAAAATTTATTTCAATGACAAATATTAATTTGTAATCCATAATTCACAATCTTGTATAATTGAAATACATATGATAAAAATCTAAATTTTATATAGAAATATTTGTTTAAATAATTATAATAATTCACTCTCAAATATTAATGCATATGATTACTTTAAATTAATATAGTATTTATTTACCTTCTTCGACTAGAATATAAACCAGATTTGCTTTCAGCTCTGGAAAATGTGGCATGATTTGTAGGTAAATTTCGGCCAAGATATGTGACTGTATTAGCAGGATTAAATAGACCAGTTTTACCATTATTAGTTACACCCTTCCAGAAATTACAACTAGAATTTTCTGAAATTGGCCTATATAAAGAAATAAATATTTTATTTTAAATAATAAGATCGGAAGAGCGGCGCCGACGGACGAAAGAACGGAGACGGATTCGAATTGAATAGAAATAGATTGAAACTCTATTTTATCCGTCTTCGTAGAATTCGTCAACCAATCACATTCGAGGAAGGATATCGAAGGAATTATTTTAGCAGTGCAAGAAAATCCTCGTTTATGGGAACAAAAAACTGAATATGGAAACAGTTGTTGCAATTAATTCATATAGTAATTTTCTAATTTTTGAATTTCATGATCGATTTCTTTTTGCAAATATTTTCGACCACTGCTCTGTCACAGTTGATCATCTTTCTCTCTTTGATCTAAAATACAATAAACTGCCAGTTTTAATTATAAGTTCGACGGTCATACATATTAAAGAGACTATTTCCGTTCCTTTATCCTTTGCATATGCTATCAACGCTAAAAAGTTCACAATCCCAAACAGCACGTTCATCCATTTTGTTTGTATAAACCACTTTCTTATAAACTTGTTTGTGATTGGCTCGCTCTGGAATTTTTGTTGCTTTAGCTCATTGGCTAAACGGATTGATGTACGGATAGTAGTGTGAACACTTTTGACGGAGTCGATTACGAATGACGGAGTGACGGGGACGGACGGAGACGGAACGTAGCTCTAGTCGGAACCAGCCTTTACACGCTTGGGTAAGTTCTTCGCAGGAATAACCCTTAAGCGAATCCCCTGCCCAACAGTACAGCCATCTAAAAGTTGGGTGAGCCACTGACAAGAGAACTCATTCATACAAGTATAAATGAGTGCACCATTATCCAAGATATAGCCCTTGAGCAGCGGTAAAGTCTCCCCCGAAGGTATCCCATCCACACCACTCAAGATCCTCCCCAAAATAAGATCAACTTCGTCAGCCACCATCTTGGAGTCTGGATAGCCCTCCTTGATGATGGCCAGCCAAAGAGAAGCCAGTGCATCAGAATATGACCCAGGCTGAGACCTCTGGTTCCTTTTAGCAGGCCTCACCTCCTCAGAAGAGGAGGTAGAAATTGCAGATCTGGTTCGCTTGCCAACATCAGGGTATCGACATGAGAATCAGACAAAGAAACTAGTTGAGAAGTGCTGCCCGGTAGCTGAGAACCGCCGGTACCAGCAGCTTCCCTCCTAGCCCTCCTCTGATTTCGCCTAGCCGCTCCAGACAAACGCGCCTTTAGCGACTAGGTTTACTCCCCGAGTCAATAAGAACTCCAGGAGACTTCTCTAACGTCCCACCGCCCTGGGGCATGCCGGTAGTCCCGGCTTCCTCAGATGAAGTACCAGGACCACCAACCCCGCGGCGGGGCAGAGAAGCAATCCTCTCAGAAAAAGTTTTATCAGTTTTAAAATCCATAACAAAAGGACTAACTGGAGGAAACAGAAAAAGTCACCACCCGGTTATCTTCCAATATGGGTGGAAGGCTAAATACGACAAGGTTTCGCCATGTGCCTTGATGGGATCGTTAGAGACACTGCATCTTTTACTATCCCAGTGCCACTCAACTCTCAGCACGATACCTTACACCTTAGTTTGGGTAGGGTGCTCTCTTAGTCTGGCTCCTTACCTTCGACCTTGTCCGGCATGGGAGACCCTACCAGTAGCAAAGCTACCGCCGGCATAGCTCTCAGGATCCTTGTAATGCGCAAGCTCCCTCACCACGACAAGGTGGAGACGCCAATGAAGAAGTTGTGTGATACTTGATCTTATATTTTATTTTTTAAATTGTATAAATTTAGTTCTACTTTTAATATATTGTGTTACTTAACTGATGTCCTTTTTGACGAAAGCTTGATAAGACCTGTAAATTTAAATACTGTTCTAATTTTGAAGTTTTAATAAAGAGATCTATGTAATTATTTTTCCTTTATAAGAATTAATGTAAATGGAAGTTTTAAAAAACTGAGTCATACCATGTTTTAGGTGTTTTGAAGCAATTGTAATTGGCAATGAAAAATGGATTGTTTACAACAATGTTGAATGCAAGAGACCATGGAGCAGAAGAGATGAACTAGCTCAAAGTACTTCGAAAACAAATATTCATCATAACTGACTTATATAATAAACATGATTGTTTCAACGACAGCTGCCCTGGCATCCAATGTCTTTTTCTTGTGCCTTTTGTAACTTCCTTTTTTGAAAATAAACTTTTTTTCAAAATTAATAGTTATGTCTGTGTTCAAGAATAGAAATAACAGATAATTTCATATCATATTACAGTATTGCATATCTAGAAAAATCGCTTACGTTCATCAGTACTTTGAAATTACGGCATCTATCTACTATCGTGCAACATAGCTGGCAAACTAACTGTATTATCATCATCCATGATTATTATTCAATGTGCTAAGAAAGAAAAAAACATATATTGTTGTATCATGCTTTTATTTTGTTAACTGTATTGTAATATAACTGGTTTCATTTGCAATTTTATTTTGACCATTTAAAAATATTATTCTGAGAAGGGGTCCGTGCCTTCACCTAACAGACAAAGAGTCCAAGGAATAAAAATGATTAAGAACCCCTGATCTAAGTGTAAATGAGACATCGACTGTATCGGTATGTATGTAATATCAATAGTCCATATTTTGAGTACTAATGGATTTTTTATCAAATTTTTGTACACTATAATATAATGTGAACTGAATTAGCAAATTCATTTTCAACTAGAAGACCTTCCGATATCCGTAGTTACACATATTAATGCGATATCTATAAAAGAGGTCGACGTCTCTACTTTCTATTTTAACTTTTCTCTAAAGATATAATTAGACTATTCTGTAAATACGAAAAGTTAAATTAAAAAGTAAGAACGAAGTGGACAGGCCAACTGAGAAATCCTGTTTTTTTATGGGGAGCCTTAAAAATTCTCAGTAATGGGCGTGGCCAACTCCTTCAAAACCATATTTTGCGACACCACGGGAAAACAATGAATATATTCCTGCCTTACTCGTTGTTTCATTATATATTCACTGTTTATTCACTCGAGTAGACTACGGGCAAAAGTATTGGGGACTTCTTCCCTCCTATTTTTTAACATATTTTACGCCCCTTTCCAATCAGGGAGATTACTAAGGGAGTAGGGATAGTTCCAACCACGGGCTGCGCCCACATCCGTGGAGGGGGGACGGATGGTGAAGGACGGGAATCACCGGGCCGGGCCCAGTACCCCGAAAAAATCCGGGACCAGACGGTGATCACCGGGCCGGGCCCAGCACCCCGAAAAAATCCGGGACCAGACCCATCACCGGGCCGGGCCCAGCACCCCGAAAAAAATCCGGGACCAGACCCGGGTCCTCCCGCGTGGCACGCCGACAGCGTTAACACTCGGCCATCCGGCCGCCTCTTCCCTCCTATTGTAAACACCGTCATCATATCCTCTCTCTTTCCTGATTAATCATATATGTTCTCTTCTGTCCGACAGATGACACTGTTACTAGTAGTCACCAAGTATTAGACAATCGTTTGTATTATTGATATCCGCCATAAAGTACTAGATAGGAAAAGTAGCGGCACTCCACCATGTTTGTGCAAAGAGCAGCTTTGTCGTCTGCTAGTAAAACAATAAATTGACATATTTAAACCATTTAAGTGCATTTTTTGGATTTAGCTTTAAAATTTCACTATCAACTATTATTTTTATTTTTATTAATTTCTTTATTTTATTAATTTTAACTTTATTTATTAATTTTAATGCTCTATGCAAGAAGAGCATTAAGATAGTAACATAATATATATAACAAAATATTTTAATAGAGCATTAAATTAACATGTTCTACATATTAATGCTATATGTTAAGGTATGATCTCGGATATGTAGGTACAGTACTCAATCATTTTAATATTAGTTTTTAAAGGGTATACTTTAAAGTTTATATTGAATGGATTATACGGTTTGTACTTCTACCGCAATTTTTTTATACTGTAGTTGTATATCTTTAGACACACGCAACATTAAAAATAATAGAAGCTGGTGATAGATTTTTGAAATCTGAAATGTATATTTTAACATAGATGAAGTATGATGATGATGATGGTACATTAGTATATCTCAAATTTGTGTACTGTACATATATAGTTTTATAAAATGTATGAAGTTTATTGATAAATTAATTTTTTGTAAAAGTACAATTTAAGTTTAATGAATATAAAAATATTTTATTTCATAATAAAAATAATGAATATAATATTAGAAAACAGAAATAGTCTTTACATATCCATACACTTTAAATCAATGAACTAAGTATTTTTTGGCCGAAATGGAAATGCTTTATTAAAAATTTTTATTAAGGATATACATATTCAATAATTGATTTAATTGAGAACAATTATACACGCCTAAATACATTTTTAAAATCTATAAGAAGTTTCATTTAAAAACTATGCACGAAAATATTTATTGATAATATCACTTTGATCAGGACTGTACCTGTTTATCCATGTTCAATTATATTTTTCATTTATTTTATTTCCTATATTAATTTTGGAAATTAATCTCTCATTCTTTCAATTTACTTTTACATTCCATTCCCTAACAGCCCATCATATCGATAAAAAGTTACGATATTTATGTTATCACTATTTAGGATGCGCCGATATACAAACGAACGGGTTTCTTTGCACAAAAATGGCAGATAGAAGGTCACGTAATACTGAGCAGCCTATGGCAGCGTCGCGTTGTTGGCAAATGCACAGGAAAAGAGTGTCACTACTTTCCCTATCTAGTACCACGGTCTATTTATAGACCATGCTAGTACCATGGTCTATAAATATATATGGTCCTCCCACTCCTACCGATAACAAAGGAAAAATGTTAAGGTCTAGATTTTAGTCACTAGGGCGGCGTTGGTGTCAGTAACTCAGCCATAGCAGACGAATTTCTATAGAGTTACATGTAGAATCTTATAAACCAAACGTAACATTGCAAAATATTTTTAGCAGGAATTCCGCTGTATTTTGATAAATTATAATGAAAACACTTTAGGTGTTTTGATAAATTGTAATGAAAACACTTTAGGTGGTTAATCCTTAACGTTTTATGGACTTAAATGGTAAAAAATAATATTTCAAAATTTTTAACGTTAGTTCACAACTATCATTTTTAAGTCAACAATTTTGCAGTTGGGACCTGTTTTTCCTTCGATTCTTCAAATTTGTTAGAAATAATGCCAGTTAATACAATTCTAATTGCTCCGAAATTACCAACGATAAGATTTTGTAACCATTAATTCTATAGAAAATGGATTTAAAAAATTTTAAATAAAAATTGAAAATGTATATCTGTGTAATGCCCAGTACAATAATTCCGTTTGAAAAAATAAATAATATAAATTATTTGATAGGTTAATTATTGTATCTGAGCAAAAAAATCATACAAATGCTAAAAAAACTTTATTAAAATTTATGGATCAGAATAGACATACTATGGGCATTTGAAGTAAAACTTTATTGCATTTTAATATAAGTTGGTAAATAAGGCATAATTCCTCGATAATAGCAAATTATAATTACTTTTCACATGATTATTTAAAACACTATTATTTGTTGATATATTGATAAATAAATTTTCAAATGTATCAATTTCAATCCTATTTATAAAATAATTTATAATTTAATTCACACTTTTCTATGATACATATCACCTTTAGTGAAAACAATTTTCTGAAATTAATTTTTGTGTCTGCTAGAAATGGTATGTACAGTATAATAGTTTTGAAAGGAAAATGTCTATTATTTAAAATAATTTATCATTTCATATCTAGTATTGTATTAGCTTTCGTTATTTAAAATAATTTATCATTTCATATCTAGTATTGCATTAGAACTTTTTTGATAGGAATAAAGCTATCTGGAAACTGAAAATTTTTAAAACTTTTTTGATTGGAATAAAGCTATCTGGAAACTGAAAATTTTTAGTATAGCATGAGATTTACTCTTATAATGATCTTTCTCCTGTTTTGATATATGATTTATATAATTACAGTATATAATCTTACTTTAAAAGCTCATTCCCATAAGTATTAGTAATGAGATTTACTCTTCTTATTGATCATTCTCCTGTTTTGATAGATGATTTATATAATTACAGTATATAATCTTACTTTAAAAGCTCATTCCCATAAGTATTAGTAGTTTAGCACAAATAAATTTAGAGATATTTGAATTTTAACAGTTGTATTTAGCCATTTTCCAGAAAATACTGTAATAGAAAAATTGGGAATGGGATTGCTATAATAGATTTATATTCAATATAAAGATGTATACACCACCACAACAGAATTATTTTAGATTTCACAGGAATTATTGGCCTTCTTTAGCTGATGTTTTTTATCCCTAAATTAAAAAAAAATTGAAATATATAATTGCCAAGAGTTAGAATATTTTAAATATAAATATTGATACAAATAAAATAAATAAAAATATGAAACTTGTTCATATATAATAGTGAATAAAGTATTCTTGTTATTCCAAATAAAGAACATAAACACTCCAAATGTAAAATTCTATTATGTTTCTGTGATGAGTTTTATATAATTTTATTTATTAAATCTAAATTAGCTTTATTTATGATCAAAACAGGAGAAAGATAAATAAGAAGAGGATTTCTCATTGCTATCAAAATTAATCACTAAAAATTTTCAGCTATATTACAAATACGAATTGCACGGAGTAGCTTGTACCAGCGCCCTCTAGTGATGGAATTTCAAAACAAAAAATCTTATACCAATGGTGTCGAAGTGAGAGGATTATATATCTTTATAGACCATGCCAGTACTTTAATCTACCAAGCTTCGATATGACCTCTAGCAAATTTTTTGGAACTATTCGAAGGGTGAATCTTTTCAACACGTTAACAAGCTTTCTGAGCTGATTTGTAGTGATGTGCTCGAGATTTATAAGAAAATCCATTCCCGATTCTCGGGAATTTATTATAATTACAGTGGGCGATCGGTTAATGAACATAATCCGTTCAAAGGCGATGTTCGCTATCCGAATTGTTGGTTAACTGATCATCGATTTACTACAGATTTTTTGGGAATTTAATTAATTTGTTCTGGAGACCCAAAAAAATAAAAATTATATAATTTCTAACTACGTTTATTTATATGTAATAATAATAATATATACATACACAGTCTTTCATTTTCATCTACCATATTTATTTTCCGTTTGTGGGACGTTAAAGAATCTGTTCAATGTCGATTGCTTTTTTCTCTTCTTCGGGATTTTTCGGAAGTGATTAATAGCATTTTCATTGTAGAGATCCCCAAGCCTATTAGTAGTTACACACATTAACCTCAATTGGTACGGGTGTCATTCTAAAACCAAAAAATTGCAAAATCTCTCTCTTACCCTCTTTAATAAATCTTTGATTAGTTTTGTCTCCGAGTTCATTTTAATCGGGAAAAGCTACTGTTCTCCCAACCTTACCCATAAGTCCACCAACGCGCGAGGCTTAAGCCTGTCATTCCGTTATGTTTGTTAAGCCGCCATATTCTCGCTCGTGGGATATTTTTATCTGGAGGCGGCCATTTATAGAGCTCATCACAGGCTGGCCAACATCCACGATGGGTCAACCGGATGGTTGAAGGATGAGGTTCAACGGGCCGGGCCCGGACCCTCCTGAAAAATTCGAAGGGTGGGACCCGGATCTTCTAGGATGGTAAGCCACAGCTTTCCACGCGGCCATCCGGTCGACCTGTCATTTCGCAGATCTGTTTTTTCTGTGAGGTGTTCGTTATTCGAATATGTGTTCGGTGTCCTTTCTTTCACTAAAGTGTTCGTTATCCGATTTTTTCGTAATGATTCGTTAACTGATCATCCACTGTTATTATTTCGGGATTCCCGAGAAAAATTCTTATAAATCTCAGGAATTAAAAAATGGTCTGCGAATTTATATCTCAAAAATTTCGTAGTGATATATTAATCATTTTGGCCCTAAGATGCCTTTCAATCGATTAACTAAGCGAATAAGTTGTAGTTTATCAGCATTTCTTCCGCTAACTTTATATTACAAAAATAAAATTATCTGAAACTAATATACTTAAAATAGGCATATAAACCTAAAATAACACATAGATCAATAAATTATACAAAAATAATTTTATTGCAGTTTTAAAGATTTCTATTATTGTAGACCCGCCATGTTATGCCGAAGGAAGATTTGTAATGACGTTTATATAACAAAGCCAAAACCAATATTTGGTTTTTACCCCATTCAGCGGTTCGTCAGAATAACAATTACGTCTAATCATGTCTATGATAGAATGTAGTATGATCTGATAGTGTATGCCAGCGGATGAGTGACTACGCTAGCCCTCAATCATTCCCCAAAACTCCCATCTTCACTCAACGGCCAGCGACTATAGAGCACTCTTAAAAATTATGTAGCCAAAATAGGAGGGTGCTAAACTTTTCTTGATAGGTGTATCTGTTGTCCAACCTTTTGGCTTCCTCGGGCCACATTTTAAGAAAAACGATTGTCTGTTGCCGCACATAAAATACATTAATTCTAATGATAATTTTTAAGCAAAAATGCTAATAAATAATGTAGAATATATGTACCCACCATGACAAATAAGCAAAAATGTCATAGCATAATAATTTTTCACTTCTTTTCGTTCAGATATTTTTTTTAAATTATTGACCTCGTCAAGAAGTTTTAATCACTGAAATAAGAAATATTTTAGAAAATGTAAATAGGAAACGTAGATTGGAGGTATTTAAGTAATAAAAACTTTATTAAGTACAGTCGGTTCCATAAAGTTTTGTACCTACCTCGTAGGGGCTAAGCTCACCGGAAATTGATCAATTGTAAAGTCAGGTACTTATACCGAGATTCAAGGCAGTTTCAAATGGACTTGTCTGTTGTGACTGAGAATAGGGAGGGAAGTATACGTGCGGGATGTGCTCGTCACGTGCTCTAAACTGACAAGAATAAGCGATAGAGACTGATAGCAGCATCGGTAGAGCGTCTGCCTACTGT